>JAGFPH010004406.1:12385-45527 GCA_018207615.1 Philaenus spumarius | reverse complement strand
TCTTTCATACTTGCCAAATTAAAGGGACAAGTCTTAGATATTGTAGTGAGTTCCAACACCTATGCTTGGGAGGATGTTAAAAATACACTTTTGACTAGTTATTCAGATAGGAGGGATCGTTTTACCTTAAAGTTAGAAAGTTTAATTTAAGTTAACTGTAAATTAAATTCAGATAATATTGTATATTTTCTGAATTTACCTATTGTAGAAAAAAAGAGAGTTTAATATTTACAAATTACACTCTGTACCTACTGAATGAATGTAAATATGTAACTATTATACCCAGAGTAAAATATATGTTAGTTTCTAGTTCTGTATTAGTGTTAGTTTAAGACAAAAATTGTAACAGAAAAACTAATTCAAAATACTTTTGCTCATTCGACTTAATCTCACTAGAAGATTGACTGTGAAATTTCAATAATTAAAGACATCAATGCAGATACCTGTAAATACACCTCTTTGGAGGTAACTGGGTCCCAGAAATAAATAAGTATTTGGCAACATTTCCCACCAAAGAGACTTTAAAAATCGTAAATCCAAAAGAAACAACCACAGTCACTCTCCACGGTATATTCTTAATTAATCTTAAGAATAATACTATTCTCTACAATGACCGAAGACTCTCTCATTCATCCAAAACAACTGGAGGACATCCTAGATTATTGGATGCTTCAAACTTAAACCTACAAGTGGACCAAAACCCCGAGTTTTCAGTCAACACAATAAAGCTGAACCTCGACAAAATCAACCTAGACACCACCTCCAGGATTGATTGATCGGAAGATAGATGTCACCCACGACATAAGAGTTGGACCTGTGTGGTACCCTAATTGGAGGACTGTTGTACTTGGTGTTCAAAAAGCTACTTAGGACAACTAACTTCTAGGACACCCGCAGCTCAACCATCCCCGGATGTCTCGTTTAGGGATGGAGGAGTTATGTAAAGAATTATTGTACACTTTACTGAAATAATGGTGACTGTTGTATGGTCCTTAGGCTGGTTACACACTGAAGTGGCGTGGCATGCAGCTTGCTGCAAGTGGCAAGTAGCTGCTCGCCACGCGAAAATCAACCAATGCTTTTAAACGGGATCCTACACACTGAAGTAGCATTGGCGTGGCGCATCTTCCGTGCATCGCGCTGCGCCACGCATCTGCCACTCGAACACCGATCGGTCGGTGTTTGGCGATGCATGCCACACGCATCTCGACCCAACGCATGCGCAGATACCACTCTCTGGCCTTCTCGTCAGTGTTTGATTCAGGGCTTATTTGTGTTCCACAGGTCCTAAATTGAACAAATTTAGAAATATTTATCCGAGTTCAATAAAATTTGAACCACATATAGAAAACATATCTATAATAATAATATAAATAAATCAGATTGTTACAACAAATTTTAATATTTTTACTGATTAGGCCTATAAAAACTATTTTCCGATATCTTTATTCGGTGAAAAATTGTTTGTTCATGTCTTCAGTAAAAATTGAATAACTTTAAAAATATTTAACCGATTTTAATAAAATTTGAACCACGTTTAGAAAACATACCTAAAATATTAATTTTAAAAAATCAGATAGTTACAGCGAATTTTAACACCTTTACTGACTAGCCCTATAAACATTACTATTTAAAATTCGACAAATGGTGAACAATATTTTTTTATTTTTTATTATTTGACATTTATTTTGGTTATATATTGGGTTATGAATATAATAAGTTAAAGATAATTTTATTATGAATCCAAATCTGTTTTAATATTTAAAATCAAATGTATAGATCAAAAGATATGTACATTTAAAAAATGTATTTTGTTTACAAAGTATATAGGTACGTTTTCGATACTAAAAATTTAATAATAATTATTATTATAAATAAAGTAATTCAAATATATTTTCCAGCTAACAACGGGAACAGCTCGTCTTCATTTGTTTATATTTTTGAAAATACTGAGTATATGAGTACAGATATAAATGTATGGCCATGTGGCGCCATTCCAGTGTGTAAGCTCCTTGCATCGTACTCGCGGATGCACTGGCATGACGCATGCAGCGTGCCTCCGCGTGGCAGCCACGCCACTTCAGTGTGTAACCCGCCTTAGTTTAGTCAGCATTTTTATTGTATGAAAAGACAAGCTTTGTTTTGTCAGAGTTAGCCGAGGCTTCTCTCCGAGCACATCAGTATATATGAGTATTGTACGTTATTTGTTAAAATCGTTTTAAAGTAAATAAAATTAACTGTAACGAATTGTTATTAAAAAGCAAAAAAGCAATCTTGAAATAAAAAAAATAATTTTTTTGCTACATTTATATATACATTTAACAGATTTGTGTGCGTTGTAGGCGATGGTTGACATTATAATGATAAAGCTTAAAGAAGTTTGAAGAGTTTCTGGAATTGTGGTAGCACACTCCGAAACAATAAATCTTATTGCTTCTATCAGTACTCTCTTACCACATAATAGCTAGCACAGGAACATGCTTGAGATTAAAGACAGTACGTTGTATAATCTTTATTTAGGTTTAAAATATATTTGAAAATGAATTCTGTTTTTGAACTTTAGAAAAAAAAGAAATAAAATGAAGGGAAAATAATCCTCAATGTTATAGAGGAATACAACTTTTACCTAGTATTAGTAACGCGGATAATCACATCCAGAATCACAACATAGAGTGAATATTTTTTTATCGATGTATCAGATGAGGTCCAGTAGAGGAACTAGCACGTTATTTAATATGTTTGTATCAAACATTATTACATATTTTTAACGCAAAAATATGCCGTTCACTTTGTTAACGACAATAAAAAAAAATTTGGAAAACGGTTGACCCTAAAGGCCATCCATGTAACTTCCCGCTAAGTTTAATTACAACAAACACTATTTTTGGAAATTTTGAACTGCCATAACTTTTGAATGAATCAACCGATTTTTATGCGATTTGCGGCAATCGATGCAGTTTTTTAAGTCCATTGAAAGAATCAACAACAAAAAATTTTCAGATGAAAAGTTTCGGAGAAATTGAGGAAAAACACTTTTTTAAATTTTCTTTCGTTCACGATATCTCGCGAATGAATCAACCGATTTTTATGCGATTTGCGGCAATCGAAGCAGTTTTTTAAATCAATTGAAAGAATCAACAACAAAAATTTTTCAGATGAAAAGTTTCGGAGAAATTGAGAAAAAAACACTTTTTTTATTTTCTTTCGTTCACGATATCTCACGAACGAATTAACCGATTTTGACCGGACTGGTAGCGATCGACGTCGATTTTCAAGGTTAAAAGCTGATTAGATTTTGGAATTGATCGGTAAAGCCGTTTAAAAGTTATAAAAAAAAAACCTGATTTGAAAAAATTTTATTTCTTAATTTTTTTCGAAATTTCTCTAAACCTACCGGTCCGAATTAGTTGAAATTTTCAGGAAATCTAAGTTTGATGGAACTATTTAGAACGCCGTTTGGTAGGATCCAATACACATACATGCAGACAGGGTGACACCCTCTCGGGAGTGGTCAGGGAAGATTCCTAGGACCTCAAAACGTCGAGATCTGATGAATACTCGATTTTCGAAAAACGGGGTGAAACCAATAACTTCCCGATTTTAGAAAATTTTCAATTTTCTTAGCGGGAAGTTAAAAAGATGTATTTGGCAGATTTTTAAAAAATTTATCGTTTAGCATTAATATGATACAAATTAAAAACTAAGCCTATAGGAGTCTTGACGTGCATGATACAAAAATTAATTAACTTATACGAAAATATATAGCTAATGGGTTGCACGATATCACAGATTTTGTTTGTATTACAGTATTTATAAATGATTTAGTGAATCACACTTTCCCCCATAAAATTATCCCGCCATATATACACAATTCTGAGGTACCTATTTGAATTGTTGTATTTAAAATGGAGGGAATAACTCTAGAATGGGTTAGGCACTACAATAGACGAGAAGCAAAATAATAAATATTGTAAATTATTTGTTTGTAGTTAAAAATAGATAAAAAGCGGTCTATCATATAAACTTGGATAAGGATAAAATTAAATGAATTATTAAGGCACATAATACAAATTTGCAAGTGTTGAAAAACCTATTAAACATTGGTTTAGTCCGGTATATTTGAAGAGAGTTAAGTATGGGGTAGTGAAGATAAGGTGGTCGAACTGGAAATAATTCAAAATAATTTTTGTAAAATTATTATAAATGTCAAAAGATTTAAGGCAAATTGCACCACACGGAACCTACGCTTCGCTTTGAGTTATTTGTAAATTTAAGTGATGGAAAATGTGATGCCTTACTGAAACTGTGCTAACAATATCAGAAGGAGAACAGTGATGGTCTTTGGTTAGGGAAACTTAAATGAAACTTGAGCGGAATAGGTTTGTGTGGTTATTTAATAAAACGCATTCAAATGGTAAACATATGAAAGAAGCATAAACGGAAAGAGATATCGAGTTGCAGAGTTGCAGTTTTTAACAACAAACGTTGAAAGTAAGGTACTTACGGTTTTGTAAGAAGGATATAGGTGAAGGTTACGAAACTGAGGGATAACAAGGATGCCGATAGGAATCAGTTTCTGTTATGGTGAGGTAATTACTCAGGAGAACCTATGTTGTTGAGATGATATAAGATGAATTATAAACGAAATAACTTTATTTAGAAGTACATAAAGTAGTTCCTAAACACATTCTGATAGAGATAATTTAAAAATAAATTAAGAGTTCTGAAAGATGTGGGGTAGTTCTCCACTATGGATATTTAAATATCTTATGTAGTACTGTATATTTATTTATCAACTTATTATGTTTTATTCATAAGACATTAACAATGTTAATGTGATTATGGGGGGGGGGGAGGTGCTGTGTTATTAATTGCTTTTTAATAACACAGCATAGATATAAATATAATTAAATAGTGTTATTAATACTATTTATTTACACAGATATTTTATTTATTGTAAAACTGTTATAGTTATATTTATTTGATTTATATTTATTGTTATAATATTTATAGTTATGCTTACAAAGTTTATAGTTATATCCATGCACTTGTTAGATATATTTATATTTGCATTGTTTTGAGTTATATACTTTTATTAACTATTTTACAGTGTGCAAGTTCATTTTTATCGGTAGTCTTTTAGCAATATTGTCGAAAGCAGTAGTTTTATAATAAGAGTTAATGAATACTCTTAAAGTTATCATAGGTTTTATTCCTAGAAGAAAACATAAAAAAAATTGAAGGTTTGAAATGTTTTAAAATGGATATGTTAAGGCAAAAAGAGTTTCATTGTTAAGGAAAAAGAAGCATTCGAGATAATAATAAGATAGACAGAAATTACTTGTGCGTTTATGTATCTATTTGTGCAGAATCAGTAGTTAGTAAAAGTCAGGTGATATGGCAATGATTGCAAGCCTAGACAAATAAAAGGTATTTAGCAATAAATAAACACATGGATGCAAAGGTGATTTTGAAAAACTCTTTGTGAGCCTAGTACTAAGCACTAATTTTATTTAAGTTTAAATTCATTTTTCAGAAGCACTACTCTTTGTCGGTTTGAAAATAAAATGATGGTAGACTACAGCTTAACGATGTACTATCATGCTATGATAATTTTGGTCAAAACACTTGCATAATTGAATAGTTTCCTCTGCACTTCCCTTAAATTCCTTTAATGGGTGGTAGCCATTGGAGTGTGTGATAGTATCGATTCTGTTTGCTGTAAGTTCTTGTCAGCACCAATCCTAACAAATTCCTGACCCTGCTAAATAAAGCGTTGACATGACCTACAACTGTCTCCTTTTCGCGGATATCTTTTGCTACTTTATAAAAAGTAAGCCCCATGTATCTTATGAATTGTGACATGCGCAGAAAAGGGAATGTATTCTTATGCTGTTAATCAAACTACGATTTTTGATATTTGGGTCACCAAATAATTTCCGATTAAGTAAATTAAATTTATATTGACAATAATGCGGTTAAATCTGAATAATGTTTACAAACTTTTAATCTCACCATAGACCTACAGCTAATGAGGTAAAGTTAAATTCTAAACCTAGCTAAGGTAAATTACCAGGACATTTTTGTTAGTAAACAATATGGAAATTTAAAGTCAAATTTGAAGGTTATAAAAACTGAATCAATTTCAAATTTATTGCAGTTAATTTGTGTTACGATATTATACAATATACATTCTGTATTATTAGTTTGTTAGTCGATAACTATTCAGAACATATAATATTACAGAAAGTTGTTGAATAGATGATTGATCGTCTCAATATTTTATACTTACACAATTTTAAAATGTAATATTCATGGTTGTCTTTAGAATTAATTAGTTGCAATAAATTAGAAAGTTTAGGAAATATGGAATTAGTTATTATCGGGAAGAGTTAATTTCAAGAATGCTGTATTAGAATGTTGCTCCATGACAGTATCATGAAATAAAACTTGTTTGAGAGTAACCAAAGTAAAAGAAAACCTATAATCAAAACATAAGGCTCAATATCAGAATCGAAGATATTTTTTCTAATATATTGATGTAAGAGTTCCGATAAACACAGGGCATGCAGCTTTGAACCAAGACGGCTTGAAGTGAGTATTACTTTCACTTCTACCTCGAGTTTTGTTATCAGGTACTAAACACATGTTTTTTAGGTACTTCGATTTTTTTTCTCTTTATTTTGTTATATACTTTCTACTTTAGTAATAGTGTTTTATACAGATGTATTTCTTCACTATGTACTACTAAGATCAAAACTTGATATAAGCTATTTAAAAAAACAGAAATACCAATGTTGAAAACGACTGTTAACAGTGTTAAGATAATGTTTTCAAGTCATTATGTAAAGTTTCACATTTTATGATTTGTAAGTAGTTGATTATATAGTCTTGGTGTAATAAGTATGTTATTTTAGTTTATTACAATATAAATGTAAGACAAATAATATGGTATTATTTTTAAAATACAAATTACAGTCATATTTTAAATATCGTTTGTAACTGCAAATGAAAAGTAGTTTCAATACATCGGCTGAGTTATTAGGCCTATCTAAATTGTGTAATTTAATATATCTATAAAATGTGCAACGCAAGATAACCCAGTAACTGTAGATCGATGCTTGTTTATTGTTTAATGTAAAACGACATGGGAGCTACCCTGGGTAGCGTTTATTGCTATACTCCATTATTTGTTGTTATTGCACTAGATAATGTTAAACTAGTATTTGCTGGGAGTATTATTAGACATGATTTAACAGGTCACGTATATTAGGCCTACGAACATATTATGCAAAAGGATAATGTTGTAAATATTAAAAAAAATTAAGAGTTTACTGTGTTTTTTATTAGGTAGAGCATTTCGCGGTTATGAATTAAAAACTAATACTTGACCATTTTCCATAATTTTGGATATGTAGAATGTTTTAAGACTGTTGCAATTCAAAAACTTACATATTGCTGAATACAAATTAATATTGAAATAGTAAACCATGTATTTTCTGTACAATGGAAAGAATGAATCACGATTTGTATACATAGTTTTGACCAAATAAATTCGTTTTTTGTTCTTCTTAGTTTGTTAAAACACTCCATTCAAACTAACTATGTAATGAAACTTCAGATTGAAAACAGAGAGTTACCAATTGAGTAATGAATTGTAAGAAGAATAGGTGTAATACTTGTAAGAACAGTATGTATTAAGTTTAAAATTGTTTAAGTAATCATAGTACTTTTTTTTGAAAGCCTAAAGTATACAGTATTATAAGGATAGCTTTGTTTATAACTTAAGAGTGATATTTACATGCTAGTTATAAATCTGGCATTGACTGGGGATTTCTGAACAAGATTAATAATATCTCACACAGCTTGATTTATTGTTCATGAACTAAATTAATAAATAACACAATCCTAAAGCAATACATGTCAAACTGAGGAACTTACTTTATTGAACCTCTTCTTTCCAAACTATAATTTTATTTCATTTATCTCCATTTAACCTCTTATCTCACTGTTATGAAAAGTGAGACTTCTTTATTCTTCATTAAGAAAGACGTCTACTGTAATGAATTATAAACACCATTTTCAATGTTTATACAAATTCACCCAACATTTCAATAAAGAAAAAGAACTTTCAAACACAAAATTACTAAATAAATTAAAGTTATTTGAATGTTACTGTTTGTTATATGTTCTTTGAAATTAAATAATATGTTTTAAGTTACAACGTCAGATTCATTTCGGTATGTCAGTAGGAATTCTCCTTTTGAAATACTCAAAACAATCTGTTTTTAGTAAGAACGTTCATTTGTTTGAACCACGTTAAACAACTAATGATTAATACAAAATTTAAATGTATTAATAAACTCACTAAATATTTGCACGAGTATTTTTTTTAAATTGGTATTACATTTGATTCTTCCCATTCAGTATAAATCTGAAGAAATATACAGTATTCATTTATATTATTGAATATAAACTGAAAGGTGATATTCAGAAGAAATACTTTGCTTCTAATCAAAAGATGTAATGAGATTTTACATTTAATGAAACATTTTTTTTATTTAAAATGCATGATTAACTTTTATTTTAGTATGAAAATATTAAACAAAATTGTATGTAGTTGCAAAAATGTTTAAAAAAATGGTTGTTTGTGTATTTTTTGTTTGAAATTCTAAATATTAAAACAAATATTATACATTGTACTCCTATTTTTATTTTTTAATAATATGTTGAAAATATTTGTATAATTTATATAGTAAACTTCTGATTCGTTAATTTATTAATGTGGTTATTGTGAACTAAGTTATAGTTCTTATGGACTAATATGTTCTTGTATCTTATTAGTTAGTATTCATCACTATGTTCTCGAAATGTTGCAGAAATACTATTCATAAGATTAAGTAAAATAATGCTATAAACTGAAAGAGTGATTAAACAGCTTTGCACCGTAGTCGCAATGACTCGCAAGAACCATATACCGATCAAGCAAGATCAAACTTTGTAAAAAGTTTTTATCTGATAATAAAACTGTTGTTAATAAAGTTAACTGTCTTCTATTAATTATATATAAGTTTTATTTCTTTAGTTTTATATTAATACAAAAATTTACTAATATTATATTGATGTTATTTGAAATCACTGACCAGTATCTGGATTCTTTGTATGGTATTTGTTTCACTATATATGTGCTCCTTTTTTTATATTCCCATTTTACAATCGCAATGCTATATATAATTAACCAAGAGGATATATAATTCCTAAGGATTTGCAATACTTGTCGGGGAATTGAATACTTAGACTGTAGGAAAAAAAATCATTAAGACATTTTTTCAATCTAATTAACTAAGAAAAACATTTGACGTCCTGTTTATGTGCAACTATAGGCTATTTAAGTGTTACGTATAATTTTTTCTTCCAACAATGTATAGATCATAAATAACTTTCTGCATACTTAAACAGTTGTCGTGTTTTTAATTTTTCTAAATGAATTAACAATTCTAAGATGTAGAGGATTGTAAGGACTGTTTCGTCCTGGTGATGCTCACCTTCAAAGTGCTGAAATATACAAATTCTATAAAAGTACACTTAATAGAACTTAATAGACTTGGTTTAAAATAACACAATTAGGTGCATACTTGTAAATTCAACCAGTTAAGTATATTATATACAAATTGAGAAAATATGTTTACGTTATTTATATATATTCTATAGGAGCATAACATATATTATTTCTAATAGTTTTTATTGAGTAAACTAAGTAATTACTATGATTGAATGAAACCCCGAAGCACAAATAGAAGGAACAAAAACAATAACAAAACCATTTAATTAAAAGTTATGTTTAATGTACTACACTAATGCACATTTCAATGACATAGTCATCATCCTCAGAGGGTTTTAATACTACTGAACTAAACTAGTCTATACTATACTCCGTCCTCCTCATTCCTCACCGTTCACACATTAGTTTAGTACATTAAACCTAACTTTTCATTAAATTGTTTTGTTATTGTTTTTTGTTCCTTCTATTTGTGCTTCGGGGTTTCATTCAATCATTGTGAATTTGTCGCCACAGTGCTCTTCAACCTTTGTAATTAAGTAATTACTGTATTATTTACTGTAAACGTCATCCTCTACAGATAATTCTGAGGATCATATCTACGTTTAGTTTTGTATGGTTCTCAAATTTTCTTATGTGTTAAGTATTTTACTTATTTTTAAGTTCAATAATTTCAAAATAGGAAGGAAATTATTCTAAACTTTCTAAACAAAACGTGAAACGTTAAGCAATCCAAATTGTTACGTATCCGATGTATTATGTTTGTAAATTCCCAAAGATACTAGTTGCGTGGAGTTATTACGTTATATAATTACTTTTACTTACTGTATACAGAAACATCCCATCTTAATTTCAATCGGATGAAAGTCTTATAAATTATAATGTTTTTCTCTCTAGGTCATGCACAAATTTCATTGTATAGAACAAAGCAATTTTAACAACGGTCCGCTAGTCGCTGCGAACTATAGAAATAAAATGCCTTTGCTGATTTCCTTCTAAGTATATGTTGGATCAGTTTTATATAACCTCTAAGAGAAATATACAACTTGAAGATTTTAAGACTAGCCTAAGAAAGTAGCAATCAAAAGATGTATACTACACTGAATAAAAAATTGCAGCTCCCATTAAATTTATTTTCACCAACATACAAAGTTTACATTTTAACAAGTTTAAGTTTTAAAAATCGAAACTGTAATTATAAACTTCACACTAAATTATTTTTTATAAAACTAAATATATTTAACTGACACTCCATATTAAGATTATGTTGCACAGAGTAAGACGTTTGTAAAATGATCACTACGTGTGTAATTTAGTAAAAGACGTGAAACTATATATTTGCCCTCAAGGAGGGATACTGACAAGGATATTATAATTGAAATACATTGCGGTAAATTGTTTTCACTACGATGCTGTGCTTGGCAAAATATATTTATCTGACACTCCACATTAAGATTATGTTGCACAGAGTAAGACGCTTTGTAAATGATCCCTACGTGTGTAATTTAGTATAAGACGTGAAACTATATATTTACCATGAAGGAGGGATTCTGACAAGGATATTATAATTGAAATACATTGCGGCAAATTGTTTTCACTACGATGCTATGCTTGGCAAAATATAAATTATTATAACAATGTTATAACTGATCTATATAAGCTTGCTCTTTATAATTATTTTGTTTCAATTAAGTAATCCAGAAAATACTTTAAGAAATAACTTTAAGTCACTAATCTTCTTCTTTTATTAGTTAAATGTAATCTTATGTTTCTTGTATGTGCGAAATATTTATCGGCTGTTTCAGATGTACACGTCCTCTTAATTAAATGTTTAAATGTTATATTCAGTTAATAGCCTACTATATTCCAAAAAAGTCATTTGTATAAATAATTACTGGTATCATCGCAGCTTTTGATATTATATGGTATTTCAAAACCATTTTTAAGGTTTATCATTAATTTAACGAATTTAAAAATTTTTCTTTATATTTTACACGGAGTTTTTTTATAAGTTTATTAATATATGTAATAGAGAATAAATTTATAAATTTACAATGTTTGAGGAATTTACAATATAGAAAATGTAGATCAGTAGGCAAGAGTTTAAATGCTGAATTTTCCTCCTGAAATATAATTTGGAGCCATACGGTAAAAATGAATTAGCCGAGCGAGGAAGAAAGACTTGAATTGTTTTATATACTTGAAAGGAACAAATTTTAGGGCTCTTGCGAGGTGAGCTCGAAGTTTTCATAAACAGAAGATCGCTGTTGAAATTTAATCACAGAAGTTAACTTCGGAAAAAATAGGAGACATAACTAACTGTGTAATCTTTGTTCATTTTGTGATCTCGTAGAGGTCCAACTTTATAGAAACAAATATTTGAGGTTTAAAATTTAGAAATGAGGAAGTTGTTAAGATAAATAGATAATCTTGGATGAATCACTTTGACTTTATGATATTAGATTAGATATAACAGTAAAAAAAATAATAAGATGAAAATGAAAATTATTTTTGATTCTTATTTTTTTTCTAATTACACTGTTTTACAGTCTAATACAAAAGAATAATCTCTACATGGGCTTACGCCTGTGTGTAGGAACTGGGTTGGTTGCCTACATGCAATCAATGCGGTCGAAACAAAGCGATCATGTGAGACATGGTAATTTTATATAGCTCATTTTATATTATTATTCTGGTGATGGCAGTTACCTAGGTACAAAGCCAAGAGACAAGACACATACCACGAAAAACAGACATACAAGTAAAAGATGAGAAGAAAATAATAATAACAATAACATATATATGAATATACATTTATTGTTGATTGAAATTGTTCTATAATTCATTTTATTTATCGTCGGATTTATAAATAGGAATGACTTTAGCTGTTTTAAAAACTGTGGGATAAACTGAGGATTGTATACGAGAATCTATTATATGAGTTAAAGGTCGAATTAATTAAAACTTGCATGAACTCCATCCGGACCAGGAGCTGAGAATCTGAGAGACACAACGCCAGACGTCCGTCTCAGTAACATTGTTAAATTAAACATTGCTACAGTAAGTGTAGCAATCATTTGATAGTTCATGTATTGTTATACTATAGAGTTTCGTATCTTATTTAACTTATTTATAGTTATTGGATATTTATCAAGTTTGATAAAACCTCTTAAATGTAAATTGTCGACTAAGAGTTGTGAGTCTTCTTTTTATAAGTTTAACAGGATTAAGACATTTAAATGGTTGTAGAATATAACAAAGTAAAGTTGTGTGACAATTACCCTAAAGGTTGAATACCTTTTGAAAGCCTTATAAAGTTGAATATTACTTTAAATAATTACCATGGGGATTTCAGATATTTTCAGTGCATGTGCATCTCCTTTAAATACGTGGATATTTCATGCGTTCGAATGTATTATTCCAAGGAAGGGAAAGTGTGATTTGGCATCATAAAATATGTTTGCTATGTCAGGGGAAATCAGGAAACTCGTTAAATAGAGACAGACTGTGGCAATTTCTATGAAATAAAACTTTTCAGAGATACAATGGGATGTTATTAGACTAGTCTTTTGAGAATTTTTATCAAATCAAGTGCTAGATGCACTAAAATAAATAATAATGATAATTAACCTTAAATAGTTAAGATTATAAAATATAATGACAAATATAATAAGAAAAGACAAATGACGTATGAATAATTATTTTATTTTTAAGTGATTCAAAAGGTTTAGATAAACGTTTAAACCTTGATCGTCTCTATGTATACACGCCTTTAAATATAAGCATTTGTAAAGTTTTCTGCAGTTAGGATATTTGAAATATAATCTATGTTGAAAAAATAAATAGTAAATTGAGTATAACCACCTTATCAGTTTAGAAATCTAAATTATTTGTACAAGTAGTGCTCTATTGCTCTACTACAAGTAAGACTATTGCTGCCTCTCTGAAGTACGATTGTTGTACTCTGACCAATCCTCCTAATTAAAAAAAAATAATAATCCAAACGTTTAATCGTACAAGGGAGGAAGATACCATAGTTGTTAAAAAGCAAATATTCAACAAATGGCTTGTATACCATTAAGGTAAATCATTTCACAACTGAATTGAAGCTGGCGTTAAAAAAACTTAAACGATATTCTTTACTTTCAAAGAACAAAATATCACAAATTGTAATATTAAAGTAATTATACTTTGTCTATGATTTTTATGTTAAAACATTTTATTTTAAAAAATGTTGAGTGAATTTGTTTAACCATTGAAAATTGTGTTCATAATTCATTACAATTGACGTCTTTCTTAATGAAAGTAACTTTTTATATCAGTGAGTTGAGAGGTTAAACTCGAGACAAATGAAATAAGATTATAGGTTGGAAAGAAGAGTTTCACTGAACTAAGTGGTCCAGTTTGTCATGTTTTGCTTTGGGATTGTGTTATTTATTTATTACATGACGTAGTTAATTATAAAATTATGTAAAATAGGTTTTTATCTTGTTGAGAAATTCCCAGTCAGTTAGTTCTTCTTTTAAAATTAGCAAGTAAATCGTTGTCAGATTATGATCAAAGCTATCTTTAAAATAGCTCTATATTCGAAGCTTTCCAAACAAAGTGCGTTCATGATTTCTTTAAACAATTTTCACTTCATACGTACTGTACTTACAAGTATTACATCTATTCTCCATAAAATTCACAACTCTGTTTGTACCACTCGCTTTTCTATTTGAAGTTGATTTGCATAATTGATTTCAAATTGAGTGTTTAACAAACTAAGAAGAACAAAAAAGTTTTTTTTTGTCAACCCTATTTATACAAAATCGTGATTAATCGTTTCCTTGGTGCAGAAACTACATGATTTACCATTTCAATATTACTTTATATTCATCAATATGAATGTTTTTTAATTGCAACAATCTTAAAAATATTAATATTTGAGACATCCAAAATTATGAACGATGGACAAGTATTTGTTTTCCATTCATAATCGTGAAATTCACGAATTGCGAAAATATAGAGAAAACCCTTTATTTTTAGTATTAGCCGGGCATTTGGTTTCCTTTTGCATAAACAGTGTGGATGTTACATTTTATTAAATTCCCAGTTAGACGATCTTACTGTAAAGCTAGAGTGATACCGGGCAAAGCCTATTGTAATGGAAATAAATGCCTTACACTATGTTGAGACTTGCCTTAATAAAGATAAGCTACGAAGGGAACCTCATGGGAAATGAAGAGGACAGAAGTCAAAATTGTGAAATGTACATTTGTCTTACAAACAATTGTTTTAGCATCGGCTGTTAAATAACATAAACATGAAAGATCAAGAGAAATATAAAATAAAGTTTAGTATTATATAATAGGTATTTAGTATTACAAATATTTTGAAAATAATAATTGTTATACATTTTCATTTTAATGTTCAGAGGGTTGAGGATTGATTCACAAAATATTTATTCACGTAGTTGGCATTAAACTAATAAACAATTGTGTATTTACATAAAACATAACGTAGTAAATTAATGTTTAAATAATTATATATGAAAGATCTACATTTTTTTAAAACAGCTAATTCAATATTTATATAGGTTGACAGTGACATATATATTAACAACTAGCTGGCCCGACCCGGCTTTGCACGGATAGACAAATCAAAGTTAAATGTGTATTAAAACAAATATATTATATCAATAAATATATTACAATATGTATTTCTTATGGGGATTTTTAGTAACTTTGACCCCCCCAAATCTCCCCTAAAATTTAGATCTTTTTAAACTCTTTCTTAGCGAGCACCTAGGGCCCTAGAGGAAGCTACATAATAAATTTCATTCCAATCCGTTCGGTGTTTCTTTTTAGTAACTTTGACCCCCCAAAAACCCCTAAAATTTCTAATTTTTTAAAACCCTTTCTTAGCGAGTACCTAAAGCCCTAGAGGAAGCTACATACCAAATTTCATTCCAATCCGTTCGATGATTTTTTGTAGTAACTTTGACCCCCCAAACCTCCCCTAAAATTTAAAACTTTCATAGCGAGCACCTATGGCCCTAGGGGAAGTTACATACCAAATGTCATTCCAATCCGTTTGGTAGTTTTGAAGAAATCGTGATTTAATAACTTTGATCTCCCCAAACCTCACTTAAAATTTCGAATGTTTTCAAACCCTTTCTTAGTAAGCATCTATGGCCCTAGAGGAAACTTCATACCAAATTTCATTCCAATCCGTTCAGTAGGTTTTGATAAATCGTGATTTAGTAACTTTGACCCCCCAAAACCACCCTAAAATTTCGAATTTTCAGAAACCCTTTCTTAGCGAGCATCTATTGCCCTAGAGGAAACTACATACCAAATTGCATTCCAATCCGTTCAATGGTTTTAGAGAAATCGTGATTTTGTAACTTTGACCCCCCCAAACCCCCAAAAATTTCGAATGTTTTGAAACCCTTTCTTATCGAGCATCTATGGCCCTAGAGGAAACTACATACCAAATTTCATTCCAATACGTTCGGTAGGTTTTGATAAATCGTGATTTAGTAACTTTGACCCCCCAAAACCCCCCCCCTAAAATTTCGAATTTTCGGTAACCCTTTCTTAGTGCGCGTCTAGAGCCTATAAAGAGTATTAGTGCCAAATTTCATGTTTGTAGGCCTCGTAGTATTGGAGAAACTGTGATGAGTCAGTGAGTCAATGAGTCAATGGTATTTGGCTTTTATAAGTATAGATAAGTAATAATGAATTACTACTTTTGTTCGTGTTATAAGTTTGTAACCATCACTGATGATGATGACCTGGTCATCGAAACGCGTTTGAATTATTACACGTTTTTTATTTATATTTATAAATAACACAGAAACTGTGTCCTGTTTTTTATTTATATAATATTAAACCCTGTTTAATATTATTTAGGTTTTGCCAGAAAACCTCATTAAAATTATTTTTTAATTTTTAAAAAAAATGTTTCCTGCTATGTATTTAGAATTTTTTCGAAGCTATTACTTGAGAAGATAATGGTTTCCAGTATTGTAGTATATATATGGTCTCCAGTATATATACAATGCAAAAACAAAATCCAGACAATCTACTTAATAATAAGTAGCTTTTTCATTCCCACACCATCTTCGATATGATTAATAGCATGGAAGCAATTCCTGCGCTTCACGATGTACAAACTTAAACAATAAACCCCTCCCAATAACTGGTGACCATTATCTGTTCGACAGAATTGCCATAAGGTAATTAAAGTTAGTAAATATCCAGTAAGGCTACAAACACTAAAAAATGGAGTATACAGTTTATGGTTTGCTGAAAAGTGCTAGAAGCAGTACACATATTACAATTAATTAACAATATGTTATTAACCGCGACCATGTAAAATTAAGACAGGTATGAATACTTAACATGCATTTATTGATACTTCTAACAAACTAAGTAGGTTTGCAAGTAGGTTTTTGGATTGTTTAGAATAACTTGTCCATAATTATTAATCTTTGGGCTGGACATGAGTTACCAAACTGACACCGATTTACGACGATTCGAGGGACACAATTAACCAGACATTATAATAATTGACTACACATTATAATGTAATTTATACCGTAAACGAAAAAGCAACCTGTTTACCAAGTGGACTACAAGTTTTCACTTCTCTTGTGCCCATCGATCGATTAACCAATACATCGAATAGTGAATCGGTTCAAAACCATGAATTTGTTTACGTCACAAAGTGAAAACGAACAGTTTTCGATTTATGAATGTTGAAAAAACTAATACATTGAAGGTGTTTCTCAATGCTATTTGGATTTTATAAGTAAGTACACAATTTTTGTGTTCATAATGCTGAAATGATAATTTCCCACCTTAGAGTTTGAATGATAGTTCGTGCAGAGTGTAAATATCTATGTAAAAAGAGATTAAATAAATAAATAAAATAATATAATGCCTGCTTTTCTGTAGCAGTGAGATGTCACATGCACTGAAACGCAGGTGGCTAGGGAGATTCTGAGATTAAATGAAAGGGGACGAAACGTGAAAATCGAACCAAAATCTAATACACCTACAGTTCTCCTAATGAATTGAATTAAATTACTTTATTTGATGTAGGCCTACTAGTTGAATAGCTCTTTTCGCCTTATAAAGTATTAGTTTAATTATATTTTACAATTGTGTTTAGTTAACGTCGAAATTTGTGCAAATCACATGACTACACACATAGTCTTTACAAAGAATCGTAAGAGATTCAGAGAATAATAATAAGCTGGTAAAGCCCGAACACGGCGACGAGCTGCAGTCGAATATAGGCTAATATTAATCATAATGAAACTGAGAAGTGATTGCTCTTTTAGTAAAAGCTTAAAAAGCTTAATATTTAATATTAAACACATTTTAAATTGTTTAAATTCTCTAAGCGTTTTAGAATTTAATAGGGTAATAATTAATAAACTATATTTTACCAGGGTGTAAAATTAATTTAACGCAATGTTTTGTAAGCACTTAAAGGGTACAAACCGTAAGTTTTTACACTTTTTAAATTTTCTCTTTGTGTATGAGTATAAATCAACAGTTTAGTTGTGCTTTCACATCTCAAGATATAACCAGACCTTAATGTATATTGTGGCTGTAAAGTCACCTATTATTTAAAAAATGTAGTTTCTGTAAACTGATATGATTAGTGGGTTCAGTTTGTCTGCTGATTGTTAATGTTGACCGTTAGTGAACTTTGATGTTTTTATATATGATACTTAAGTATTGAAGAAAGGCCGAATTGCCTAAATTGTACTAGGCAATTTTCTGTTCAAGTGCAAATAATAAAAGAAACGCATTTATTAATGCAAAAGAATTGAAATATTGTCACAAAAAATGTCTGAAAATAGTAGTAAGAAAAATTAAATAATTATCTCTGGAAAGCCTTCAACATCATACACCGAAGAAAATTTAAATACAGTCCAGACTATGTTTGAACAGTAAGACAGGTAAAAAATAAAACTTACCAGGTGCATACAGTTTTGAGAAGTACTCTTAACTTCCAATCACAACAGCGGTTTGATAAATACTGAGACCCTCACATTGTGAATTTGAGGTAATGTTAGCTCGGAAGGAAAAGTAACAAAATCTTATCTAATAACATTTTACGGTCGGACGGGATTATCTTCCATGTTGGTTACTGAACAACAAAGAAGTTGGGGACGTTCCTTTTTAATCAGATAATGCAAGTAGGCCTATAACCTACGCTATTATAGTGTGGTGTTACGCAGATCAATTTCTTGAAACACTAACTCTTCATGATATCATGAATGATGACAGATATTTGAATATGCTAAAAATATTTGTGTGTCTAGAAGTATGAGTTTGCTAATGATCATTTCCATGTAAGACGCCATTCTATGCACTACAAGAGTTCAAGATTAGCTTTATCATGATTTTGCTTTATCAGATTTTGCGAATGATTAGAAGAGTGAGCCTGTCAACATTAACCTGCCTGAAATCCCAATTTGATGGGGATTAGGTTTTTGTTAGGCAAAACAAGAACTTTAAAGAAGAAAACCAAAGAAAATACTAGATTTGAAATTTGAGATATGAAATTGTCTTAGTAGCGTTGATTTAGATTAGTTGTTATTGAAAATGTTGTGTAAAGATTAGCGAAAATAGTGTAGGTATATATGTTGAGGTACACGTACATAAATAGTAATAACTCATATTTAAACATGTATACTGTGATTTGTTTTTAAATACTCTATTAAATGTTTTAAATCCTCATATCAAAATAGGGAGTGACGTTTTAGCCTCATTTTATGACTAAACCTTTGAACAAATGTTTTATATCATTCTTTTATATAAAGTGATAGTAATTTGATTACAGAAGTGTTGGTACTTATTTGTGTAATAATCTAGATTTTTTTTGTACTTATCTATAGAAGTATAATAGTTAGGGACTACGTTTTCACGTATATTTATCCAAGTACTAGTATTATGAGAACTTAAAAGGTACTTTAAACCCATTAAATTAGCATTAACGTATATTATAATTAAATGTTATTTGTTGAACCATATTAAAACACTAATTATTAATATATAGTTATTATGTTCAGTAGGACATACATACGGCATTATAATTATTGATAATGTTATAACGTTTTTGTTAGGCAAAAATTGTGAGAAATACCTGTATTTAATAAGATGCTTATTATGTAACTGATTGGTGCATCACATCCATTGTTGAAATACAAAATATGTTCTATATGTATTATGTAGAATAAGTAATACAATTAAACGATATTTTCTAAGAAAATTGTAATACAAATTATCATGGCCATTGTTCAGTTATGTATAATAATTGGTTTGTTCAACTCGGCATCCTTTACTACACAGTAAACACAACAATATTGAGGTTACTTATGCTTTTATTATCTTTAACTTAACTATTATCCTTCATCCGATTGTTTTGATAGTTGCACCATCTGATAGGGAATAAAAGTGCTACAAAAAGGTGTATTGAAATTTGTTGTTAAAAGGTACGGTTTAGGGTAGTTTTTTTTAAAGTTTCAAACAGTCGCCATTTTGTAAAAAACGCACATAGACAGATGAAAAAGTAAGCTCGTTTAATAGCCCAGTATATATGGGGGTTTCAGCTTACATTAATTACAGCAAAATATTTGTTTTTCTATGATTGTTTGGTATGTTATGGGTATGCCAAATCTAATTTTCCGACCTCAAATGTGAAGGGGACAACTTTTGGAGGCAAAAAACCTTGAAATTTTCGGACTTTTCCAGTTTTTTTCTTATAACTCGAAAATGGTGCATATTTTGTAAACAACGGTACTCTAATAAATTAAACAGGACAAAATTTCGCTTCGATTAAAAAAAACAAAGTGTAAAATTCATCCAGTAGTTTGATTTTTATGGGGAACCAAAAAAACGGCAATTTTTTTCAACTTTGCCAAAATCTGTGTTTTACCTATTTTCAATGTGCTGTAACTTTCCAAAATAAAATTTTATCAATACCCCCTCCCTAAAAGTTGTAGAGCATCAATCCATGAGTTTAAAAAGCACAAATTTTTCTAAAGTGGGAAAATTTTGAAATTTTGTTTGTCAACTCAGCAAAACTGGGAAAAACCTTAAATTCACACAATCGGGTTTTCGCTCTTTTTCGATGACTATGAGTCCGGGAATTAATTCTGACTTCATTCTGAGTCTTAGCTATGTCATCTGAATGCATCTGGAAATTATTTTAACACGTTCGCTAGCACCAATTGTAACATTTATTAGTAGGCCTACGCATAGACTAGCGTCGCATATATGAGACGCCCGGTTTCTATCTACAGACAGATGCCGCAAATGTGCAACGCCTATTCTAATTGAAATAGACTGACGTCGCATATTTGTGGAGTATTATTTATTAAAATTGAGTATTTAAAAAAATATTTAATAAGAAAGTATAGTAATTTTTATACAAAAACGGGGGTTTTATGTACATTTTTAATCTAAAGACTTTGGCTCGTTTTTTGTTTTAATAACTGTCAAAATAAGGTTTCTCCTACCCCAAAAAATATAAAACGATACCCCACACTGTATTTCTAAAATATTGACACAAAAACGTTATCCCGACGCCCTACGACTCTTTAACTGTCAAAATCTGAAACTGACGATGTCCAACCTAAGTCAGCAAATAACGCCACCCAGCATGAGAGAGAAGAGCCTCAAACGGGACCATCAAAATGAATTTTTTTTTAAATATTTCCAATATCTATTTAATTGTGTTATTAAGCTTGTGATACTGCATGTGTTGTTGTGAAGCAGTGTAGTTCTGGAAAATATCTGGGTATTTTTGTTGATAGTAATTTAAATTTGAAAACTCAGATCTTACACTTGAAAAGGTGTAATATTGAATAGTGTTCTTAGATTATTATTCTTTTTGAAGGATGTTTGTCCCCAAAATATTTTACGACAAGTGTATTTTGCTTTATTTCATAGTAGAATAAAATACGGAATTGTTTTGTGGGGTGGTACTACCAAATTATTATAAAAACAGTCTCTATAATTCAAAAGAGATTTGTTAGAGTTATAAAGCGAAAATCAAAAACTGAACATTCACAACCTCTTTTTGTGGAACTCGGGATATTGCCAATAAAGTATATGTATATTTATAAGGTAATGGAGATGTTTTTATTTAAGAAGCAGTTATATTTCAAGCAGGGTTAATGATTATAAGATAAAACTTAGAAATTCGTCAAATTTAAAGATTACAAAACCAAATACTGTATTACTTTTTCACTAAAACTTTAGAGTTCATCGCACCCAGAACATTTAATCAGTTACCAAATTATATTAAATACAGTTATAACAAAAACAGTTTCCTAAAAAATTTAGGAAGTAATTGCTTGAACTGCCACTGTTGATTTCCTTTTACTTTCTCACTATACTAGTATTTCTCACTAGTATAAAGTATAGTGATCGAAAAAAAATCGATGTTGAAATTTTTGTGGAAATATCCGTTTTGGGACCCCCTGAGTCCAAAAAAGTGGTTCTTACAAAATATCTGTATGTATGTCTGTATGTATGTATGTCTGCATGTATTTCTGTATGTATGTATGTATGTTTGTATGTCTGTATGTATACAAAGCTAGAGCGAAAACTATTCGATCGATTTAAAAAAAAAAATGCACCAGCCATGTCATGTAGACCTGTATAGGTACACGAAAAACGGTTTTGAAAATTTTTGAAAAAAAACCCGCTTTTTGACAAAAACCCCTCAAAAATCATTTATTATTTTTTTATAAAAAAACTACTCTAACGATTTTGATAAAGTTTGGCTCATTTGTAGCCTGTAATGTACCCTCCATATGCAAAAAACCGCATCTTTCTAAAAATTCTCGTTTAGCTAATAATAATAATAACTTATTTTTTATGGTTTTTTGGCCATAAAGGGGGTTGTTTTTCAAAATGTTTCAAAACCTTTTTTCGTGCGTCTATACAGGCCTAATTGACGTGTTTGGTTCAAATTTGTTCGAAATCGATCGAATAGTTTTCTCTCTAGATAATAATAATAATATTTATTAGTTAATATCCTACTTTGATAAATCACCTCTCCTACCCCACCTACAATTATGAAGTAAGTCACAGTGAATCTGTTTAATAATTTAAATATGTTGGTGAGAAAGTATGTGCCAGTTCCTGGTACCGTTTATTAGAAATTATGACATAGTCCAAATTACACTCATCGTTTTAATTATGAAGTTCATTTCTTGATATACGTGTTTTACATTATATTTTGTGTCCTTCACTAATTAGGTAATATTTTAAGTATAATTTTAAGTAATATGTTCGCTCGAATTCTTTTATCTATGTCATTATTTTTGTATTTTTTTTCGGCAATCCTATACACAGGCCTAGCCTTAGAGGTGCCTTTTGTTTATTTGCGGTTATGGGTGTTGAAGTGCGTATGTACAGTATTTGTGTATTACTGTAGTTTGCTCTATGTTTTTGTATGGAAAGGTTAGTGTTCTTTTTTTAAATTATAAATTGTAATTTGTTTATGTATGTAGATATGAGTGTTTTATGTGTTGTATTCCAGTTATAAGCAATTTTAAGTTTTGCTTTATTTACAGGGATACTATAAGCTATTAGTTTTCTATTTTTCATCATACACCTAATTACATCTTATTGTAATATTTTGTTAAAGTTTGTCTTTTTTTTGTACAACTTGTTTAGTCATTTAATATTTTAGTGTATAACTTGTTTAGTCATTAATTAATTATTATTTGTGTAGGCTATCTATATTGAAAGAAGGAACAATCAATTTAAAAACAATATTGTAAACATTCCTTTAAATAAGTGTAATTCTTAAACTTTTGTGAAACTTTGGAAATAAAAATAAATAAATAAGTAGTAACTTTCCTATATTTTACGTTGTCAATAAAATTATTTTTATAAGTACTTACCTAACTGTCTCTTTCCCTATAACTTTGGTATAATATGGATATACAAGTATATACAATAGTCTACTGCGTTTAGATAAAGGTCTTCAAGCATTCAAATATATATAGGAAATAAGAAACCAAAAGAACAGGTAAAAGTCGAAAAATTCTTTAAAACAATTTCCAGATGAATTAACATGACATACCTAAGCCTCAGAATGAAGTCATAATTGATTCCCGGACTCATTGACACCGAAAAAGAGTGAAAACCCCTATAGTGTGAATTTAAGATTTTCCCCAATTTTACTTTATTAGTTGACGAAATTTCAAACTTAGCCCAATTTAGAAAAATCGGTACTTTTTGAACTCATGGATTGATGCTCTACAACTTTTAGGGAGGGGGTATTGATAAAATTTGATGTTGGAATGTTACAGGACATTGAAAATGGGTAAAACACAGTTTTTGGCAAAGTTGGAAAATTTGCTGTTTTTTGGATCCTCATAAAAATCGAACTACTATACCAATTTTGCACTTTGTTTTTTTAATTGACGCGAAATTTTGTCCTCTTTAATTTACTAAAGTACTATTGTTTATAAAATAAGCGAGTTATAAGCGAAAAATTGGGAAAGGTCCGAAAATTTTGAGGTTTTTTGCCCCACAAAAGTTGCCTCCCCCCCACTTTCGAGGTCGCAAAATTAGATTTGGCGTACCCAAACCATACCAAACGATTATAGAAAAAAAATCTTTTGCCGCAATTAATGTAAGCTGAACCATTTTTTGGATCCTCTATATACTGGGCTATATAAACTATGTTTATATTGTGAAATATGTTTGTCTCGATCCCAGGAACAAATCCACAAAAGGGGACCAGAGAGTTCGGAGACACTCTGCATATGTGAAAAAAACTGTTTATATTGAAGATGTGGTGTAAAAATATTACTTTTAGATAGATTGCATCACTCAAACCCATCTTTACACATGAAAGGTTTACAATGGGGTGTTCATATTTAGGCCTAATGTACTGCATTTCTCACCGCTTAACTTTCATAATAATAGAAGGGCACACAATATTTACTTTTTCGTGATCAAAAGTGTATTTAATTAGATAAACACAATGTGATACACTTTTACACACTTTGTAGGCAATATATATTTGTGGACACATATTTTATGTCCACAAATAAATATTGCCTACAAAGTTAGTACAATGTATCACACTTGTAAAAAAAGTGTAGATCTCAAAGCAGTATTATAAAAATAGCCTAAGCAATGGAAAAGTAGCTGAAAGCAAAGGTTTAGGGCTTCAATGAGTCTCACATAATATGAAAATTTTATACTTAGATGGATTTCAAGATTGTCGAGAGTAAAACAAGAAATAGTGATAATATTGTGTCAGGTGAAGTGAGCACGATTATAGTTATTGTAAATAATAAAAACGTCACTTACATATACCATTTTTAGTTTAAGTAACTTTTGCATAGTTACACTACTTAGGATTGAACTTTTATTTTGTTGCTCTTTTCCTTAACAGGGTTTTATAAAACACATTTAACCTATATTGGCGTTTCAATTATTATCTAATGGTTTGTTGGTTTAGCTAATTAAGTCAGGATATTTTCAATTTTAAGTTTAATTTTGGAGATATTATCAAGGCGACTTGTATAATTTCTTCATACATTTTCGAAAGAAAGTATTGACTGTAGAAAACTGTAATAATAAAACAGCAAACATTAAACATGAAATAAAGTAATATGAATTCGTATAAAAGCGGGATGAGAGTTGAATGTAATTACGCTGCCGGGGAGATGTAATCTTAAATGCATAGTTAATTTGCTATTATATTTCATTCCTGTAATATTGCTATATACAGTTATACGTATATAAGTATACGTTTTGTTGTCAGAGTATATAAATACAAAATCATCTAAGCTACAAACAACAAGATGTTATCTTTACATGTCACTAGAAGAAACTGTCGCACTTAATTTAAGTAAACGTCTATACAAACATATGAAATATTTATTTGAATTTTCACAAAATCCGCCTTTGTTTAAATAAGTTTGATAGGATATTTTACATGTTCGTTTTGCCAAAATGATATGATGAAGCATTATGACGGTAATAGTTCTTTGATTGGCCCCTCTGGTACTGTTACTGAAACAACGTGCTGCCTATCCGTGAATCTAAACCGTCTTCATCAGAATTGCTTATCTCACGTGTTGCACAATGAGGTTGTTCTTTTGCACAACAAAGTCTGGCTTATGACAACTATATTACAGAATAAGTATGAGCGATTCCTTGAATTCTCATGTTATAACCTTCACGGCTTCGTGCCTCTAAAAATACTTGCAAAGAAACGCCAAGTAAAAAATTACAATGAGGTCCGGGACACGTTATTTAAGCAGCCAATCCATGATGATCTTAGAGTATGCATAATCTTTAGGGCAGTGGTTATAAATGTATTACCGAATGTGTTATGTGTGTTTAACAATGATTATGGGTTAGTCTTTATTTTCTGAGTGCAACAATTAATAACTAACTATTTATAAAATTGACAGAAGACTGTTTCATTTGAGAGTACACTAATATTTTTGTATTTATCCAACAACTGTTATTATAGATTTTATCAAATTCGTAACTTCTGCAATAAACGTTTGTTGGGCAATATACTTTGACGGGATCATAAATTTTAGGTTTGGTTTTCGGAGTTGTTATTAGAAAAATAAGGCGACGTGCAACTCGACATTTGGTTCAATAGAGTTTTTCCGAATCCTGGAGGCCATTCCTTCTTTGTTGCAGTAAGGTTTTAGTACACTGAGAATTTAAAGTGATGATAACCACCCAGGTTTTTCGCCTATATATAGAGAGAGAGAGAGAGAAAGAACACTGAAAAGTAATTTAAGGAGTTACGATGTGCAACGTTTCAGATAGTTTTTGTAGTTTAAAAACTATAAAGTGTTTCGGCAGTATATACACCCAGTAATGCACGATTTTGCAAATATTGTCTAAGTTTTATATTAAATTTATTAATTATGAAACAATATTTTAAAATATTCATTTTGTTCCTTTTTATCATGTTTATTATTTAAAATAGGAATCAAACTTAGAGCCTTCGTTCAAATTCAATTAAGCATGATCAAACACTTTAAACGTATTACTTCTATCTTTTCTTTAAATAAATTTATGTTTATTTTATTTGAATTGTAGAATATTAAGTGATATCATTAATTACTGAAATAAGTTAAATGAAAATTGTCTTATAAACTTTTGTGAAAGATGTCGTAAACTCTTAAAGACCAAAAGTCTGTCACGTTGTCTATTTAATCTGTTCAAAAATACCCAAGTAACATAAAGTCACGAAAACAATTGTATGAACTTTTGCTTTGGAAACCAAGGAATTCCAGTAGCTTCACCTTCGATAGAGACCGATCATTTATTAGGATTATAACCTAGATATCGGTTTTATAGAATATGGTTTATACGAAAACATTACAAACAATGCTAATTGGTAATAATAATAATCTTTCATTGATGCTAGTTTATACAGAGAAATTTGCAAAATCTAGTAACATGAGTATAGGCTAACATAAATTTATTCCCAAATAAATGCTATCCTTTAAAATAATAGTCAAACTTTTAAACTTTGGGGTAAAAGCAGTAAAAACAATGTATATAAAATTATATCTCTTAAAGAAAATAGCATAAGGCAATTACTTTTTAAGATAAGTTAGTAGCTATCTTCTTTTCTTCTAGCTTAACAGCATTTTAATCTTTGATTACCAATTACTTAGTCTGTTTCACAATATCCGTGAAAAACATACAGCCACGATACAAATGCTGCACGATCAATAGTCCTGACAGCTTTTCTAAGTGCATTGATTAAATACTGAAACATAGCAAGGTATACAGAAGACTCAATATAAAAAGGCACTGTTGAAAATATAAAAGTTCTAAATATTTTAACTTAGTCAATAATACAACATTACAGTTGTGAGATTAATAAAATATTTTTCTTACGTTTTACCTAAAATAGTAATAAAACTTACACTAGTAAGTTAATACTAATTGTAAGATATCAAAAACATTAGAATCTTTTAATAATATGAGCATTGTTTTGATAATATACATGATTTCAATTAATCATCTTACCAAAAAATTTACTAAGATACAAGCTTTGTTTGTGGTATTATTTTTTACATATTTCTCTGAAATTTTTATTTTTTGCTCTGATGTATTTTGTTTTTATTTAATCACAGAATTGTTTAAACTTACTCAGATATATCTTTAGAGTCTCAATTAAGAATTCAAAAACAAAATGAGCTTGGGACCACAATATAAAAACTTAGAAAAATACAACAAAAATTGTTCACACCTTCTCTGAAGAGGAAAGAATAAATACTAACCGCTGTAAGTTAATATTTATTAACAAACAATCGAGATCTAAAATCACTATTATATTGTAGATTACGTAATTAAATTTGACGAACTTGAATAGCAGTTTGTAAATTGACTTACGTCAACTCAGACAATCACGTGTATATTCGTAAGTATGAAGTATAGTAAAATATAGAAATCATCAAGGTAAATTTGTTAATAGGGTAACCATGGATTTATGTTTACATTTATAATGTTTATTGAATATAATGTCTCGTACGAATAAATATTGTTTCTGTACTTAAAAAATTATTATATACTTCCCAACCTTGAACTGATTTACACACCACTCCTCTACAAGTTGAACTATCTAAATTAAACATTAAGTTTAGTTCAATGTAGGCCATTCTAATCTAAATGGTTTGCTGCATTTAGTGAAGTAAATTACATTAATAAAATAGCAACTATTATATTGAAATTTATTTATATTTTATTTTGCAACTAAAGTTATTTTAGACTAGATGAGCTTAAAGCCAAAATCGTAGTTTCAATTCTGTTTTATTAAATTTGTTCTTTTCCTTCCTATAAGAATACAATTTTTATTTGAAATTAAAAACCTTTTAATTGGATAATGAAACGTAAACTTTTGTTGTTTTTACACCCTTGCTTAAGAAATTTTATAAAAAACATTGTCAAATAATAAAACTTATAAATACATAGATTAATTGATTATATTTCACCTGACTAAGGAATCAGTTAATAAGTAACACTACCATTATTATTCTTATCAAATATAACCTGGAAATGTAAATTACGTATAATTTTGTGGATGCTCAGTGTATCCAATGGTTTACATATTTCTTTTGCTGTATATCTATTATAATTATTAGTGTATGAAATTTGAAGTTGCTTTAGTTCAATTCGTTGTAGGTTAACCTGGTAAACTTCATTTATAGGCAAATCGATAAAAACATTGTTAAATTCAGAACTATCTCTAATTTTTTTAAACTGAAATTTTACCCCTATGCTTTTGTGACTGTACTGGAAGTTCTAATAATCAGTCTTTTTAAAAAAAAAATAAGTCGGACATTTTCACTTTATTGTTGTTTTTCCACCTTAGTTGTATTTTATTACAATTATATTATAATATAAAATGTGTTTTCTTTACTACTGCTGTCAGCCTCAATTTAAATTTTATCGCCCATTCTGCCTCCCAAGACACATTATGAGATTAAGTTTCAAGTGACGCAAAGTCGTTTGTTCATTGTGCTCTTTTCTATTTACATTCTGGTTTTAAATAAATACATTTTTATACTTGTTGAAGCTGAAATGATTTATTTTAGATCATCTATATGGCTTATAAAATCTGATTGTGTTTTAATGTATCTCTTGGCTATAATTCAATAATGTAGGAGATGCAAAATATATTGTGAGAAATATAGAACCAAGTTTTACTCTGATCGTAAAAAAAAACTTAGATCTCACTTGTCCTCACAAAATTACTGTGTTTTATTATTAAGTAAGTACCATAAAATTAAGAACCTAATCTTACTAATGGTTCTTTAAATATGTTTCTATAATTCTATGTCTTCTGGATATAATTCTATGGTTCAATATTTAATGGAAGGTCTTTTAAAAGTAGTTAAGAGCTGTGCGTGCAGCTTACGTCAGTTTGCAAGTTTCGTGACTTTAAGTTGTTACATGGATAATGTAGAACAGATTAAGAAAATGAAAATAAATGATCCAATTGTTAAAGCTAGAGACAAAAGAGGACATAATACGGAATGGAATTAGTATTGCATTCTTTCTCATGGTGCAATCTTTAATGGATTAAAACTATATTAACGGAATTCATATTATTTATGTGATTTTGATTAAAATCTAACATTTTTCAGTTTTATTTCTTTTATTTTAAGAAATGAATTGGCATATAAATTGCTGTTAATGCCAGTAAAAGTTTTTGCTAAGAATTAAAATGAATTATTTACGTATTCAGTTGCAGGCGTAATAACATCAACGAAATATACAACAGACAAAGGATAGCTCTAGACAAAAACTATTTATTTTATTAAGGATGAACTCATAAAAAATGATTAATAACCTTATGAAATTATTTCAGGGTTAATAAGCTTTTGCCTGATATTTGTATATTTGAATAGTTCGCCAGTTATTAATTATTTCAACTGTACTCCGGCGGTCACAGTGATTCATAGAGACTTTCAAATGCTGGATGTCCAAAATTAGGTACCTACATCATGAAATGTACTATTTTAACCACTTATATAAATAAAGTAAAACCAAAAAGTAATTTACTACAGGGATACAGAGTTATTTATTATAGTAGAAGTACTGATATAGCATTCAAATTACAAAGTGAATGCATGAGAATAAGACTTGTGCAGACAAGTCTAAATTTAAAACATGCAAATTAAACGCCATCGACACATTTAAATTATTATACTTTTTTTACAATTAAAATATATGAACAGTATTTAAACTGAGATTATTCTAGGGGAATAGAATCAGGTTGATATTTATAATATTTATAAAAAAAATAAAACTGTATACAATCTTATTATACTTTCTGCTTTCTAAGTTATCTTGAAACAGATACGACCCTATTAGTAGTTAACTATAGAATATTATTTCCTTATGTTTAAGATAAAAGAAACTGCTGTGGGAGCGTCAATAAAGGACGAAGATTGGGTTAGCTACTTTGCATCCCTATTACACTATTGGGCCGAACTTTATATTGAAAACGAAATGCTTCATTCAGACATTACATTTGGATAAATCAAGCACTAACTTAATAAAGCAAAAAGTTATAAAGCACCAGAGTTGGATAGAGTGCCATGCCAGTTTTTTTAAATAGACAGGAGGGGCTTTTAAATAAGTTGGTGATTATTTTCAATAAAATTGAAAAAAGTACTACTGAATACCTAATGCTTTAAAACAGCTATCATCACCCTCGACATAAGAAAGGGGGGCATTCATAAAGTAAAGAATTACCGAGGTATTTCATTTATAGTTAAGATGGCCAAACTATTCTGTGGGGTCATTTTAGACCGACTAGTGCGGTTGGAAACGGAACACATTTTAAGCGAGTTTCAAGAAGGATTCATGTAAGTTTTTTGTAGGCTTCAACCATTTACAACATTTTCCATTTAGCGAGTATGGTGAATATAAAATTTTCACAAGAAAGGAAAATTTTATGGTCTTCATACATTGTTCGGCCACTTTCGATACGATCGATATAACAGATTTATTTTATAAACTATCTATCTCGGGCTTTCACTTAAAGTAAAGTATTCAATGTTCTGAAAAATCTCTATAATTTTACTTCGTCAGAAGTTTGGTGTTGAAACGGAATCTCGGAGAGTTTTGACACACGAAAGGGATTGATGCAGGGGTGTCTTCTTAGCACATTGCTCTTTTCCTTGTTTATTAACGATCTCCAGGACGTTGTGGGTGACGGGTTTCCCTTTGAAAACCGCCGTGTAAGAATTATCTTTTACGCAGACGTTATAGTATTAGTATCGTCTAAAGTTAACTTAGGAAAATCTAAATTAATGGTCTTTAAAATGGGAGCAAAATTGGGGGCGAAAGAACGATGGGTTTACGATGGCGCCTAGATAGAATGCGTAAATAAGTACAAGTATTTAGGAATAACTTTAATACCATCTTTGCCTTGAGTAAAAATTCAAAGCAGCTAAAGCTACAATTAGTAGTGGAATATTTTTATAGCAAATCTGCATGTTCAGTCAGTGAGTGGTATTTGGCTTTTATATATCTTAAATAATTAGCCCAATAATTGGTGTTTTAGCTCATTGTAGGCCTAACCTAAAATTATATTCAGTTTTTGATCCAAATCAGTTGTTGATCAAAATCAGCTGTTTTAAGCTTTTCATACGAACAGCTGTTTTTTGTGCCCCTGATAAAATCAAAAGAAATCTCTCTTCTTCTTCCGATTGACCTTCCATAAGATTAACATTGAAGCTTTGAGGGCCACTGGGGCCTAGCCCTAATGTCCTAGGACTTCGGTAAATGGCCTAAAACCTTCCCAGGGTTAACCTGTGTTACTATGCAAAATTTCAAAGCAATCGGATGGACGGTTTGGTAACGCATAAAGGACAGACATACAAACAGACAAACGTACAAACAGACAAACGTACAAACAGACGGACATACATTGAATTTTATATATATAGATCTGCATGTACTAATATCGGCAAAATGGCCTTGTTTATTGCGGTGCAAAGATCGATTTACAGTTTTCTATAAACGTATATACCAGTTACCAGCTAATACACAAATTATGTTCTGCATATTTTAGACACAGTTTAGACACATAGTTTTTCTATGATTTTAAATTTCATAAAGCTTATATCATGATGGCGTTACGCATTTCTTTTAGCGGCTTCCAAACTATTTCGAAAAAGAGTATGGACCTGTTATGATTTATTGAATGGAAAATATTATCAGACAAATTTACCATGCCATTTGATAAAGGCATATCTAACGTAGGGAGAGTGGAATGCGATGAGTAGACGTTACCATGCTATTTATAAAGTATTAGATTTGGAACTAGGTACTAAAATGTATGTACACAATTGTTTTTAACGTAGACCATGGGCAGAGGGAGTTAATTTCAATTGCTCTTTATGCAATTTACATTAAAAAGAGGACTTTTTATTGTCCAGGGATGAATTTGGCTAATGTATAATGAAAGGAATTGGGCCACCTTGCGAAATATGTCCAAAAAGCATGGCAATATAAGTGGGGATTTATACAAGAATTTAATTATTACTAATCACATATAAATAAAATTTTATTAAATAAGATGTTTGTATAAATCTATACATATAAAAGCCAAATCCACTGATTCACTGATCACGATTTCTCGAAAACTACTGAACGGATTGGAATGAAATTTGGTATGCAGCTTCCTCTAGGGCCCTAGGTGCTTGCTAAGAAAGGTTTTAAAAAGAAATCGAAATTTTAGGGGAGGTTTGGGTGGTTAAAGTTACTAAAAATCCCCATAAGAAATATATAGTGCAATATATTTATTGATATGATATATTTTTTGTTAATATACATTTAACTTTGATTTTTCTATCCTTGCATAGCCGGATTGAGCCAGCTAGTTTATATATATATAAAAGCCAAATACCACTCACTCACTGACTCATCACAAAATCTCAAAAACTACTGAACAGATTGGAACGAAATTTGGTATGTAGCTTCCAGTAGGGCCATAGGTGCTCACTAAGAAAGGGTTTCAAAAAATTCTAAATCTTAGGGGGGGGGG
>JAGFPH010004405.1:85672-112426 GCA_018207615.1 Philaenus spumarius | reverse complement strand
TTTTATACAGTTCTATTTAGAACTAAATTATGAAACTTTTTTACGCTTACGAAAAAATTAGAAAAAATGTTTACTACTTGTTATGTAGGCCTAAAGTTGAACATTTTCCTTTCGTTACTGAACATTTTTTGTTTCTTGAGCTAATAACTCTTACAATTTTACATTAATACATTTTTTAATTGCATGTATGAATTCTTTGAACCTTTCTCTACAAAAAAGGTACAGAACACTTTTGAATTGGTATACAATACTATATTTGGCGAAATTTTGAAAATATGCTTGCACACGCTCCGAAATGACTTGGCGTTGCAAAACATTAATATGGACAGTTGTAGGGTTAACAAGTAATAATAAAATTGACCAATTCTTACCAAAATGGTAATGTTTGAAAAATATGTTAATTTGACAAAACGTGTTTATTCAGAAATTACAAAAACTGTGCAAAAGTAATCTAGTAGTTAGTAGTTCATCAATTTGATAACAAATCCAAAAATATTTGGTTTAAAAATAAAACATTAGATAATTAAGAAATAACATAAAAACAAACAACTAAATCCATGAAGTTGTCTCATGGAATAAATAAAAGTTAAAGCCATGATCACTATTAAACACATCCTTACAAATAAGTGTATATATTTGGTTTAATTATAGAATACGCGGCAAACACCTTTTACTCAAAAATAATTTGGCCCCAAAAGGAATGAACATTTACTTTCCAAAAAATAAGGTCTATACGAAATCAGAGACCTGAATATAGATCCCAATTTCTCAATTCTGTGAAATCGGATTATACTGTATTTTTCCAATATTTAATTTACCAACTGAATTATTTTGTAAAAAGATGCAACGACTATAACTGATACCTTGAGTTAGTCCAGTAGCATAAACTGTACTCTTCCAATTCCCTCCACATACTGTCATCAAGTCACCGCTGCATCTTGCAACACATTCTTTGTCAAAAGCTTTGTGATGTATTGCGGGAGTCTGATCGCCACAGAAACATTGGGTTCTGTAGAAGCAGAATTTAATTTGTTTATTTCCCTTAGATAATATTAAAATATATACAAATACACACTACTTTTTAGCATAATAAAATTCTGTACAACATACAAAATACAGTAACATATTTTACAAATCAAAAGTAACTAAGTTTTCTAATGGGTTATGAAGGCGTACCCAAAAGAAACCAAATTAATATTTTTTAAATATATTTATTTAAATTAAAAAAAAAAAACTTTAATCTAATTTGAAGTACTCTCCATTAGAGCTATAATACATTTGTTCAATCTTTTATTCCATTGTTGACAGTGCCTCCGTCATTTTTATCTTCACATCAGCAATGTCGGCAAAACACTTTCCTTTCATGACTCTTTCCATTCAGGGGAATAAAAAAGTCACAGGAAGATAAGTCAGGTAAGGGGAGGGGGTGTGTACAGCCATCATACCATTTGGTCAAAAATTGGCACACAGAGAGGGTTCGGTGAGCCTTGTCATGTCACCCGAAGAAAAAAAAATCAGTCACCCGACTGCCAATTAAATCAGGCTTTTTCCGCCATCAGCTGTTGCGCTAACTTCTTAAAACTTCCAAGTAGGAAACCTGGTTAACTATCTGATCCGGTGGAACAAACTCTGACTTGACAACTTCTTTGACATAAAAAAAAACAAATTAGCATTGTCTTGATGTTTGACGTCACCTGACAAGCTTTTTGAAGCAAATTTGAAGTCTTCCACTGGCTTAATTGTTGCTTCGATTCAGAGCCATATCCGTATCACCTTGATTCGTCAGTTGTGATGACCTTGGACAAATTTTAGATCATTTCGGAACTGTTCCTTCAAGGCAAGCATTCGTCCAAGCGACCTTGTCTTTCAGTGCAGTCAGCAGTCAAGAAACAAATAGCTAGCCTTCTAATCCCCAAATCTTCACTTAAAATTTGCTACACAGAACTCTAAGTCACTCCAAATAGCTCCACAACTTCTTCAATGGTCTGTCATCAATCTTTTATGATGTTCTCGCACATTTTCATGACATTTTTGTCGGTTTAAACCTTCAGAGCGAGGTTGGTCATCAATTGACATGTCTCCTCTTTTGATACGGGAAAAGAACCCCAAACATCATCCCTATAGCATTGAGTTTTCCCTATAACATCATCCTTGCAGACCACTTTTAACATTTTAAACGTTTCTGTGCCAGTTTTCCCGAGCAGGAAGCAAAACTTCAACGGCCACCCGCTGTTTACGTTAATCAGCTTTAGCAAAAACAATGATCACAAAAAACAACTGTCACGAAAATAATCACACAAGCTGATCGGTACTTTCTCTGACAATGTATATGGCAAACTGACTGTGGAGAGGTAGCTTCTTAATGGCAGTACAAAACACCACCCCCTACTACATCAATTTGATTTCTTTTGGGTACACATACCTAAGTATATAACTCCAGAGTATTTCACAATAAATCAGCAATTTAATAAATACATACTACACAGTGCCAATATTTTTAGTTACAAAAATATCATACAGTATTGTACTAAGCCAACAGGATCTCATACATACAGATATAACACATTCACTCACATACAACAAAATTTTAACCCACAAGAGGTTACTGGTACTTCATCTAGCTAATATATTTCCCATACTGTGATAAATGACACACCCCTCAGAACTACTTTAGGCTTTACAAGGAGCTTGAATTTTGACTGTGATTGAATTAGTAGTGTAGTCACAAAAGATCCACTTGTGTTGCAGTGACAGGATAGAGTACAAAGCCTCAGTTCCCTACATAAAATAATGTTATTGACTAACTGTAACACATGACGTTATACATTTTTGAAGATTATTAAACAGTGTCGGTTGAATATTACTGAACATGTTTTTAAACATTTTGAGTCTAGATTTTATAATTAAATCATTCAAGTTCCTACCTATTCAGACAAATAATTATGATTTTACATCGAGAAATTACTGCACCTTATAAAAACATTTTCAGCACTTTCCACATTTTGATCTTTTTAAGGAAGGACTACAGTTTGTTTAAATAATGCAGGGAAAATATTTGCATTGATCATATCTCAATAAATATTGCACAAAGTTATAATTCTCTTTCTTACCAAACAATTTAAAAATGTGGACATAGATAATATCTGTGATTTAATCCATTTTGTTATCTTATTATTGCTGTGACCACATCCGAGGTAATTCAACTGTCATGCTTCGAAATTGAGTTTTTTTTGGCATTTATGTCACAACCAATGGAAGTCGTATTGAACTTTTTCTAAGGTAGCAATGGAAGTCGTATTGAACTTTTTCTAAGGTAGGCCATAAAACTTTATTGTTTTATGAAAATTGTTAGTAAACAAATCATATGATTGAGAGTCATACTCTTATGAAATAGTGGCAACTTTTTCCAACTACTAGTGTTTAATATACTAGTTTATACAAAATAAATGCAAAAAATTTTCACTACCTGTATTGTAGACCTGCATAGTTATAGCCTAATTCTTTACACAGATTCACACATTGAATTGGAGTCATAAAGTCACCAAAATCTTTAAAATCTCCTTGAAGCATACGTGGATTTGCTTGATCTCTGAAGCAACCCAGATGTGTATAGCCTATATCTGCGACAGCAGCTGAAAAGTTAAATAAGTATTGTGTCTTATTTTATATAAAATGCATTAAATAGGACTCACCTAATGCAGGGTCGATTGTGTTTTAAACAGTCAATAAGACATTAATTTTTTACTTTTAAACAAAACTAACAATACAAGGCACATTCAAAAATTAAGCAAGATTCCCTTTTTGTATAAAAACTTTACACATGATATTCTTGTTTGAATTTATTTTTACATGAAAGAATCTTAAAAAAAATCATAATTTTGACCGTTGTTAAGGCACTTGCATCTAGAGACCAATTTGATTATTCCTTCTTCAAAAAATGGCATTACCAATAATGACGAACACTGCTGCACAGCATTTTTAACACCATTATTTAAAGTCAGAGATTGTTCAGTTGCAGGATAGTCACTCGGTATGCGATTTAAGTTGTGTGGTAGATGGTCGATTTGTTCCCAGCCAAAATCGGTGATCAGCCTTTGTGTGGCGGCCAAAAAACAACAAAATCTTGTTTTCCGATTTTGCCCCATTTTGCTGTACTATTTAAAAAAAAATACTAGTTATTATTCTTTTTGGATTTAGAATCAAGTAAGCTTTCAAACGATATGCCACACAACGATATTTATGAGTATTTAAAATGTTTGAGTTACAGCCATTTTGGTTTTCCAAAATTGATTTCGAGTGGTTCAACCAAATATCATTGTGTGGCATATCGTTTGAAAGCTTATTTAATTCCAAATCCAAAAATAATAATAATTAGTATTAGAAACAAATAGTACAGCAAAATCGGAAAACACGATTTTGTTGTTTTTTGGCCGCCATTTTTAATCGGTTAAAGATATGGATGTGAAAATTTCATCGTTGGTTTTCTCTTGAAATTCTACATCGAAATGATGTATCACATGACCACCTTCCTATTTAAAAAAACAAAGTTACATTCAAAATGGCGGATACATTTTTTGAAATCTTAAGAAAATAGTATTTTTACATAGAGTAGTAGAGTAGGTTCCTCAATCACATCTACCTTCAAATTTTCTTTATATACGAAATATTAAACCAGTGCGGGACTTTTTGTACATCCTGTGTAACAATTACACCATCATGATGTCACTCAATTTAATTTTGACAACATCAACACATAACATCAGACACGAAAGAATAAAATTAATTCATAATAATTGCTAAGACATAATCTCATCCACCGAGACTATGCCTCTCTGGAGTAGAAAATATATCACTTTTTTCACTCAGATTTTAGATTCAAAGACTCTCGAAGTCTGTTAAATAGAGGATTCCAGCCTGAGCTAGGAGCCTTCTGTAGATGCTCAATCTATGAGTATCATATCTGAAATCACCCCTTTTCCTTGTGTAATAGTTATGAAAATCACTGTTGTGAGCTGTTTAACTCTTAAACCTGCAGCAGAGTGTATTACCTCTAAAATGTAATTACTGGAGAATGTTAGACTATTCAAACACTTAAAAGCTTCCCTGCATCTCTCTTGGTTTCAATCTTAATACAATTTTCATTTGTAAAGATAATACTCTTTGTTAGTCCTGTTTGCTAGAATTTCCCCAAAAACTAATTGAAAAAGGGCTGTATTAGACTATAGTAAGCCTGTTGCGATAAATATATATCACAGTATTTGACTAAATAACAGAGAAAAAATATTCCTAAAGTTAATTTATGACATACACTACCTATATATGGTCACCCCAAGTTAATTAACCTGTTGTCTATAATTATTTTATCTCAAAATATGGTTGTATCTACCTCCTCCAGCAACTCGTCACTCAAAAAATGTACAGTACTGCAGCAGAACTTATTTTTTGAACACCTTATAACTCCCACAGAATGAACAACTAAACTAACACCGGAAAGCCTAAAAAGACTAATCATTTAACAGAGGCAAGTCATGCAGGAAAGGATATAAAGTACAGCACTGCTTAACACTCCCTTCAAACATATGGAATTAATATTGTTTTACTTGTTCAAGTGCTGCATAAAAGATTTTACTGACTGTCTTACATTTCACTAGGAAGGAGATCTAAGATTTGATATACTTATAGAGCCATTTACAAAAATCCTGCTCTAGCCAGAATAATACTATTTAAACAGACTTTTGTATATTACACCCAAGGCGAATGAAAGAAGGTGTGTGCATTCGCAGTTTCTCCCGTCACTCTAGCCGACTCGTGACATAGAGTGCAAGTATTGGAGCTCCAGTCGAGACTCCATCGCCACAGCGCGACATATTTCCGCTGAAACCTGTACTACTTTCAAGCTTTCATGATGTCGAATTATGTTATTAATTATAGTCAAGATAGTATATTATTGTAATAGCATTTCTTATAATTAATAACCAGTAATTGTAATGCCTTTTTGTGAAGTGTTTGGCTTCGGTACCTCAAACAAAACAGACAGTTGTTCACAAGTAAGGTTTCATTATTTCCCAAGAAATGTTGGTCTACAAAATAAATGGATTAATGCGTACAGAAGAGAAGACAAAATTTATTTAACCCTTTGACCGCCATGCCGTTTCTACTAGGACGCTCCGAATACCGCCAAGGTTGACTAAGCGAGACATTGCATTGAGCGCCAAGCCACTGTCACGTGGGATTGTCTAATACCGTCAAGCCTATGTTCGGTATTTTGACGAACGTTTACATAAACCATTGTGACTTAGCTAATATCAAAGCTAGAATAATGCTTATGGTCTCGTTTTGTTTGGAATTAAAAGTACTACAACTAAATCTACAAAAAATGGTATTAATTCCACTTTTACATGTGTACTATAACTGAAAAAGTAAAGGAAAACAAATATTTTTATACAATTTTTAAGTTTAGAGCCTAATAACTATGTAAAAAAATATTTTTCCTCTAACCTTACATATTATGTTATTCCCTATTTTATTGAGAATAACTCCCGAAAATTTAAACAAAAAATATTAACATTTAAAATATTTATTTGTGTTTTTTACTTTCCTTACCCTATACTAGGTAAGGTAAGTATTGCGATCGACCTAAAAATTCGATGTCGAGTTTTCATAATATCTTTACGTTTCAAGGCCCCCTGAGTCCAAAAAATGCATTTTTGGCAATTGGTCTGTGTGTCTGTGTGTGTGTGTGTGTCTGTGTGTGTGTGTGTCCGGAGTGCACAGGGCAAACGGCTGGACGGATCGAACTGAAATTTACAGGATATCTTCAAACACGTAAACAATTAAACCCATGTAAATTTGAAGCAAATCGGAGGTGGTGTCTTACCGTGGGACCAGTTTTTAGCACATTTTTGGTATTTACTCCAAAACCCCTCTAACGATTTTGATTAAACTTTGCTAACATACTCTACTCAGACCCCCTTAACACGCTATGTACGCTATATACCCTTAAAAATTCGTTGAAAAAAGTTATTACAAAAACGAAAGTTATTTTGTTTGTATCTCCGAAATGGCTGGTCCTATCGACTTGAAAATGGTCTCATTCGATTCAGCGTCCAAAAGAATGTCAAAAAAGATACCCCACTCAACTTTTTCCATTTTTTTAAAAATTGACCCCAAAAACGCCCTTTTTGGGGGCAAAAATGACTTTTTTTAAACTAGCCGTGTTTGGTATCGACCTTGACATTTTTGGGGGTGAGAAATCGATTGAGACCAAAATCAGGTCCGTGGGATTAACCGTTTTGAAGTTAGTACCGCTTTCTTCGAAACGGATACTCCTATTAACTCGAAAATGGTATCATCAATCTCTCGCTCGAAAAAATTGGTAATTGATACAGCATCTATTTTGGTAAGGAAAGTTGTGTGATGTGCACACCAGATGTTTTTTTCTACACAAAGCCCCGTTTTTTTTTTTTTTTTGAGTAGAACCCTTTTTAGAGGATCACTCATTGCTATTGTTGTAAGAAACAAGATTCACAGCTCTGAACTCATTAAACACTTACACAAAATGTGTTTCACTTTAGTGTAATAACAGAAATAATATGACAAAATCGTTCAACAATCATAGAACAACTCAGTAAAACTAGCTGGAAAGTATACAGCCTATTTTCGGTATTTTATACGGTACATAAATATTTTATAAATAAATATGGATCCACAATCACAATACACATCCGGTAGATTTTCCCCCGTTCATTTGTTATGTAATTGACATTTAGTACCAAGATTTAATTTTTTTCCTTACACAATAAAAAATGTACCGTATTTATTGACTATTCATATTTCATACATGTATTTATTTTGCATAGCTATACAAACTTTTAAAATAGACGTAAACTAAAAATATGTTGTTACAATAAGAAAGGCCAAATCTTATCCTCTTTATAAGTTTAGAAAACATACAGGTTTAGGTAATACAAGTGACTAAATAAACAAAATACTAAAAGCCGATTATAACGGCTGTGGCGCTGTTCAGACAAACTGCCGGAGCCGATCATGTCGGCCTATGGTGGTATCCAGACAACTTTTGAGAGCCGATGTAATCGGCTGTGGCGGTATTCAGACAGTTACTAAAAGCCGATTAGATCGGCCCTTGGCGGTCAAAGGGGTTAAAAACAAGTAAGTTTATATTACGTATTTAAATAAATATTGGTTATTATTGAATTCCACTTTGAATTAACTTTTTTTGATGTTACAGCTTACAGCAACCAAATACTAAAAAAATACGCAGCAACAAACACTATTAGGCTATTCACCGAAAAACTGCCATTATTTAGCAGATGATGCTACATTATTTTGAAAACAGAAATTGTTTTTAATGAGATACTGTTTCCAAAGCCAGTCATCAGGTGCTGGATCCGAACAAGAACATTCATCCGGATCAGAGAGTTAAACAAAAAACTCCAATCAGACAATACAAGAGGAATAATGAAAAATATTTTTGAACCTTTAGACAATTGTATCATTGCAAAATAAGCAAAAATGTTAATATAAACTAGCCCATGAACTGTACTTAATACTGAAATAAAATGCAATGTTGTATTCACCACAACTTTTTTTTTGTCATCTAGACTACTATTTTTTCATTATTAATTGATAATTAGTTTATATTTATTTTTATTTATTATTTATCCTTAGGTAAGCTAATTAAAAAAAAACACAATTTCAGATAATTTAAATGTTTCAAAAGTAAATTTAGTACTAGTAAATAGCAGGCCTAATAAACATAACAAAACTAATAAACTGGAAAATCACCATCTTATTGATAATAAAAGGTTTTAGCCTATAAATCTACTTAAATCTGTCAACTTTATAAAAATCAATATTTATACATTAAACCAAATTTACCTGTTCACAGCAATGTGAATAATAAATAACGAAGAGAGATGAGAACTTAATAACAAATTAGATTAGCGTATATACAATCACCGTAAGAAGCGAGTTACTATGGTTCTGATTACAATGTTATTGTGTAGGACAGATACAACTTTTATAACAAAAAATTTATGTCAATATTTACTACATTTTATTCTCTACATTTCTATGTCTTTGAATGCCTCCCAAAGTAATAGTAAAAAACTTCCTCATTTAGGGTAGTTTTTATGTCATTGATTAGATTTAGACTTATTTCAAAATTATATGCCCAAGAATATTTGACCACGAACCTAGATCATTTTAATGCTCACTTTATTACCTTTCCATCGATACCAAAAACATAATTTTTAGACAACCGTAAAGTATTTAATTCGCAGTTTGAGCAAAAGCTCACAATTGCGCTTGGAACTGCCGGTTCAGAGACTCGCATGTGATGTAGCCGCGCGGGCCGGACGAGTTCACGCTCCCCGCGATGCACACACCTTCTTTCATACGCCATGTATAACACCTACAATATTTATAATGATACTGGATAAATGACCTTGAGAAGAGGTTTACTGGCAGGTAATGATATCAAACTTACAGAGACAATTTCAATGGCCCCCAGGATCTAGCTACAGATCTAGTCTGTTGCAACTTTAGATAGGTTTGACAAGTTCTGGTACTTTTGCCAGCATACTCCCAAAGGACAAACAAACACAAAACTTCTTTATAGTACAGTGCAATATTTGATTAAGTCAATCACATCACTTTGAATAAAAATGAGTTTTCCAGTGATCTACTTCTGTTTTTCTTTTCCTATAGGTTTTTAGGTACCAATATGTAACGTATTGTAGTACTAAATATAATATTTTTACAATAGAGTCCACTCCCCCCCCCCCCCTGGGTAGTAATTTGAGACTTTAATTGTTTAATATGCTGAAAGATATTAGCAGTAGGATTTGTAAAGCCTAAAATGGTTCTTAATTTGTAATAATTTACCTGCTTACATGCTTCCTCAGCAAAGGTTAATTTAATTAAATTACAAATTAAAAAATATGGACCGAGACCGAGATTTGAACCCAGGACCTTTACCATCAAATCCCAGTCTCGGTCTATGTTTTTTCACTTGTAATTTAATTATAATGATTTCTCACAACTTTACCAATACGGAGGTTAAAAAAAATCTGAACGTGCACTTAGCTGATTTTATTATACACCCACTTTAAATCACAATGTGAAATCAGTCCATTTATACATCTATGAAACATAAAAGATTCCAAAAATGTTTACTAAAAAGCTGCAGCTACAGACATTTGTCAACCACTGTCGCCATAACCTTCCACAGATACAGCCATAATGACCAACACTTTGGACCTCCAAAATGTACTTGAACATTATTTTAGTTCTTGAAAACTAATTGATTACAGTTGATTCTTGCCATAGTGAACTTCGGCATAACAGATTTAAAAAAAACGGGTTATCTTCATAGCCAAGCTATCATGCTGCACTCTACAAAAAAAAACATCTTACTATCATGGTAACTACTAGGAGTATGCATGATAGTTTACTGTGCAGTATACACCTATTCCTTTTGTTTGTTTGGATTCCAATAAAAACTTTAAACAAGCATTAGGAAATTAGAATTGTTTTTGACATTCCTTGAAATTGTGAAGGACCTTGGCTGTATAGCTTGAGAAAACAATGAAGTGCTGCATCTTTTGTGTCCTCAATATACTTGACACACATTCTTTTAAAATGTTCAACTACAAAATATCTTGAATAGTAACAAAGTTGGTATGGTTAAAAATATAATTTGAAGAATAACTGAAAGAGAATTTTTTTTGACTCTGTAGAAGTGTTTGAATCATAATCACATTTTAATTCTGAAACAGTTTAAGATGAAGCAAAATTTAATATGATAATACTGTATATTGTAGAACTAATAGTAACAAAAATATTTTCATTTACCTTTGACAGCATTTTCCAATTTATAAACCGAGTTCCTCCAACCCCCTCCACATATCTGAGAACTATCCCCGGAACATGGATAGTTGCAGTCTTTTTCTTCTGCTTTTTTAGATACATCTGGTCGATCATCTCCGCAGAAGCATTGGCGACTGAAAGTAATAAATAACTTTAAAAAAGTACAATATAACATAAATAATATTATACTGAGAAAAACAAGTAAATTACTAAACATGTTCTTCCGAATAAAAATATAAAATAAGGCAGTCTATTTATTTTTAAGAAAGTCCACTGTAAATAAGTCTCCGATAAAATATTTGTGAAAAACATCTTTTTAATTTTTGAACTACAGTATTTTTTTTGTCATTGGTGATTTTTCAATATTCAATCCCTCTAATGTCCGTTAGACCTGTTACTGGTAAACAAGTAATAACAGTAAAGTCAAATTAGTTTTACTGTCAAATCGATAATTTTGGGTTATTTAACGTGTGATCTTGTGTGAATGGGTCAGCTGTTTTGTCAACAGATTTGCTTCCTGTGCTATTTTAGTTCAGTTATTATAACAGTTGAGCTTTATACTAACAATTTTAGAGATTCGGGTTGGTAAAGAGATCAGTGGCTTATTTTATTACTTAGAATTGATTCGGTTATAATTTATGACACTGTTTGATATCCAGATTTTTGGCAGTACATCATGCTTGTTATATTGCATTTATGAAACATCAATGTTCATCTTAATGGTGGAAGCTAATGTTATTAATGTTTCTGTGTTTCTTAGGACTATATAGGTACTTGAGAACTTGTGAAATAGAGAACTTCACAATATTTATGGGCGACATATTTGATAATATTTTAAATATGAAACAAAAAATGTTACAGTAGGATCCCAATAATTTGGGCACTGCTAATCAAGACCTACAGGTAATTTGAAAAAGACTAAAATTTTAGTTTATTTAAAACATTGAAGGTGAAAAAATGATAAATTTAAATGCATGCCAAAACAATGTACTATTTTGCGGAGTACAGTACATAATGTACAACATACATACAGTAGTAGTGCCTCGCTGGTGTTCTATGTCCTTTGCTATAGAAACCAAATGGCTATTTTTGTATCACACTAATTATTTTAAAACACCACAAAATGTAGAATATTTACATAATTAATTTTCTAGGGGTTATTTTGTGAGTAGAACTCCTCCTAGAGTTTTTACCAATTTTTATGTTTTTGGTGTCATTTTAAAGAGCTTACTTGAAGTTGTGTGTTCCTTAAAATGAGCTCAATGTATGTTAAGGGCTTCGCCCCAGTAGCCCTCAAAGTTGCCATGTTATCCTTATGCCAGATAGGATTTGTTGATTAAATCATTATATTTTGACAGCTGTTGTCATAACAAATGCTAGCAAAACAAGAAGAACATATGTTTCAGGCATAACAGCTGTTGTCATAACAAATGCTAGCAAAACAGGAAGATCAGATGTTTTAATTTTTACATTTTGTTTACCATTGTTTACAAAACACATTTGCAATTCGATTACCTATGTCAAAGGGATGAAATGGGTTAACAACCCTTAAAAGTAAATAAAGCAATAGCGAAGCATTGCCAGGTCCACTAGTAAAGTATAATTTTTAATATTAAGCCTAGTTTCCAAAGTAAGATCCAAATTTTGAAAAGTAAAGAGGGATTTTTACATGGATTTTACCAGGGTTTTTTATAAAGACATCATATTATAAGCAAATATACAAAATCATTTCTTCCTTACCTGTCCTGTAGGCCTGCATAAGCGTAACCTGTACAGTAGGTAATACATACTTGCACAGTCAAGGAGTCCCCAAAGTGCCTTTCATGCCCAAGTAGTCTGTCTGCATTGTCACCATCTTTATAGCATCCAAGATATTCCTCACAGTTTACTGAAATGCCAACAATTTATTTAAAAATACAGTAGAACCTCGTTAGCAAGACTCTCAAGGGGATTTGAGAAATAGTCTTGTTATCGAGGGACTCTTCTAGTTGAGGTTCATGCTATCAAGGTTATAGCAAGTGAATCAACCCTCACTAGCACGTTTTGTTTTAAAAAGTACATTTTATTATTATTGTACAGTAACAAAGTATGTACTGCAATGTAACTGGTTTTAGTAAATAAAAACACACATTTAAAATATGTATAGTACATAGAAAAAAAAGTATTGTACATACTGCTGAACAATTAATTGATTGAACAAACGAAAAATGAACATTCAATTACTGTAATATAAAAACTGAAAATATAAAAACTGATAGGAACACAAAAATATAATTAACTTTAACTAAAAAGAACTAATTAATTTTACATAAAATGTATGGTATAAACATTTTGTGAAGTAGACGAAAATACAGCTAATGTTCAGGTTAAACTGAAGATGTACAAGGCATTTTATGTAGTAAAAAGTCAATAATTTTTGTTTGTTTTGAGCTACTTACAATGATGAGGACCGGGAAAGAGAGGAAGCTGGGTTTTCATGTTTAGACCTGAGCGTAAGATATCGTTTCCTTCAAAACATTCATTCCGTTTAGTCACTGACCATGGAAACTATGCACTGGGAAGAATGAAATCAAGCAATAAAGGTTCCGTTGTGAAAAACGACTTACTACTGAGGTTGAGCTCTTGCTGTAAAGGTTCAGTTTCGCAAAAGACGTGCGACAGAGGGTTAGAGCTGTGATCTGTATTTGGACAAAAATCCGTGCTATTGAGGGTTTTAAAATAATAAAAGTCGTGTTGTAGATGTATCTTCAACATTAAGTGTTATGACAATCGCAGGGGCATTAGAAAAATGCACTTTTTATCGAGGAAATCATGTTATTGAGGGTCGTGTTAGTGAGTTTCTGCTGTATCTATGTAAAAATTTTAAAACTGAAGCATGCTAAAAACATTTGTCACCTGTTAGACTTTAAAAACTGTTTATCAATATTATAATTTACTAAAAAGCCTCTCTAGATGGAAAATTGTAGTTAATTGAACATTATTTGATATTAAAACTTTAGGACTTACTTGTTTCTATCTAGTAAACTTCACTGGGTAAACTTCAAATTTTAGTTACACAATATATATTTAACAAGAACTAGCTAAAAAACAAAAAAAAACTAGTTGACCCAGTCATTTTATACTATTATTACCCTAGTTACTTTGGAAATATAAGGAAATGAAAAACTTCCAGGACTGATTTTTATAAATTCAAGATACCTAATAAAAATCATTAATGTTTAACCTTGTGGATGGAACCCATGATGAACAATTTCCTCACAATCATAGAAAACTGTCAACTTGACATTTGATCCTGACTAATGTGTTTTCTTGGGTCTCAGAAAACTTTGATTTATTATCTTGATTAATAGGTTTAGTCTCCATGGCATAACCTTAACCCATGTTTCGTCACCTATTATGATTTTCATAAAGAATGTATCTTCACTTTTGCCCTCTGAACAAGATCCTCATCACAGAATTCAACCAGATGTTTTTTGATCTCCTCCTTCAAGGGCTGGGGGTCAAAATTAGCTACAACACAAATAATTTCCAGCTTTTTTTGTTAGTATCTCTTGACCGAAACCAAATAAAATTTGTTCTTTCTTCATTCCTCGGATGATTTGCCAATTGATGATTGGCTGCACAAATTCATTTACTTTTGCAACATGACACTTGTCCAGAACCCTTAAAACCCTTCACTAACATCTCACTAACAAAAATGTTTTTACAAAAACAAGTGCGGCACCACACAAAGTTGGCATACCTATTATAAACAATAAACAGGTGGTTATTTCAAAACACTGGTGCCAACAGCACAACGCTACAATGTCTAGTTACTGCATAATTTTAAACATTACAAAACCTATTCTTTTTAGATCGTTAATCTTCAACCAAAAAGTATCTACACCCATGTTTTGGCATAAATTTAACTATTTATTTGACGACTGACTACCTACTACCAATGATTTGGTAATTTATCAGTTACAATTTTGTACCAATTAATTATAGGCTACAATGCACATTGAGAAAATCTTATTTTGCCTACACCCCTGTGAAACTAAACCGTTTGACAATCTGTTTCCACATAAAAAAATTAAATAGAAAAATTGGTTAAACTTAGTGATTTTGTCCTTGTTTCTACAACACAGCATGATAAATATCTTGTTACTCAAACTGAACTGAACTTTTAAGAAAAACATAATTTATTACAAATTAAGCTTAAGGACAATATGGCATTCTTAGTTGACTTCTCTTTCTACCCAAACAACAACAGATTTGAAATTATTAATTTAGCCTTTACTAAATTTACAGAACAAACAACTGTATTAAATATAAAATTATATTTTGTATATCAGTTACAGAAATTCCTACTATTTTCTCTAATATAGAATAATTATTAATATTTTGAAGAACAAACTGTACTGTAGGTTTTTTGACTTCATACACAAAGGATTTAGTCAAAATTTAAGTTAGTCAGATTTTCTTTGGATAGGAAACAGTAAAATCATGCACCTATATTTTTTAAACAACAAAAGATTTTTCTATTTATTTTAAAAGATGTAAATAGGTATGTAAAATGTAAATAAAAGAAGTTCATAATGTAGGCTACTTAATCGATTCCTATTTGTTTTAAGTTGTATGGTATACTGTAAGTTGAAAATATATTGATAAAAAAACTAATTTAACAAAATCAGCTTGATTATTGGAGTTTACCTTCTGATACAGTACAGTGTTTTAAAAATGACTTATTTGTTACAAACATAATATTATGATAAAAAGTAATTTTTTGAAACACAACAATAATAGGCCTAAGTAATGTCGGTAATTTAATTGATGTACAAGTAAATCGCCAACTTTAAAGACAAATCAAATTAAGTTTAGTAACAGGCCAATGAGATTTGACTCAATTTAGCAGTCAACTTTTATCCGGTCTTACCATGAGCACATCAGTGATTATACACTGTATTAAAGACAATAATTAACTGTTTAGTGCTGTATTAAATTACCAACTAAATAATATATGTTATAAGCCTAAATTTACCTTTAATTAGAACGAATGATAAAACTTTGAAAGAAAACAATAACAATCCCACAAACTTCATCGCATGTCAGATCATTACCAACTAACTGATATTTTATTAAAATCTTTTGACCAGCTGTAAACAACACAGCTGGCCCTAAGCCCTAAAAGGTCAAGGACATCATTTTCGGCTAATGGGACAAGATTGTTTTATTTGCTTCTGGCGCCATCCTTGGATTTTCCCGATGAAGATTTATTTTCTGCTTGATTGACTTACGCAATCAAAAATATTATATTATAGTCGAATGAAAAACTCTTGACTTGCGGCAAGAAAGTGTAACCAATTTTACGAAACTCATTATTTAGCTCAGTAAATAATTACAAAACAAAAATAAAGAATAGTAATCATGAAACTTAATATCGCTACTATATTTTATTTTCGAAATATCCCTGGCAAAAAGGAAGAGTTTATTAGTTAACTATTATTTAATTATATGTACATTGTATGCTATAAAGTTTTCTCATGGTTCCTAAACTTAGCGAGTTCGATGAATTAGTAGAGCGATAATTAATTTGATTAGTAGTAATAGACCTACTTATGACAGATGTCGTAGACTACACGAATAAAGTTAACCGAGTCAACGAGTCTATGTTTTTAGAAACTGGTATAATACGATACACTCATTAAAAACTGTAATTTGTATTTAAGAACTTTCATTTTTAGCGAATTTCTATAGGAAAGATGAACTATTTACAATGACCCTTAAGGCTCTGCTCCCTACATTCAAAACGGCGAAGTTTGGTACAAAATTCAATGTTAAATAACCAAAACATACCTTCACTATTAAGCATATTTTGGTGTTATTTTTGTCAAAAAACGAAAGCAGTATTTTTTTCTTAAAGTAAAATAGATTGTGGGTGTTTATTGCTAAGGTTTTTTGCAATATCTCTTTTTGCAACTGAGTAAAAAATTAATAAAGTTTACTATTTATATCATACGTTTATGAAAACAATAAAACGGGTTTTGAAAATGTATTCAACAATCAACATCCTCATATGACAGTACTTCAAAATGAAACCAAAAAATTTATTCCACGAATCAACGGAAAAAAGTGACTTATTCTGTAGCATTGCTTTTATGCTAATCAGATTCAATGTGGCGGACAGGATTCAATTTTACCCTGCGCCATATTGAATCTGATTCCCATAAGAGCAATGCTACAGAATAAGTCATTTTTTTCCTTTAATTCGTGGAACAAATTTAAAATTTTGGTTTCATTTTGAAGTACTATCATATGCGGATGTTGATTGCCGAATACATTTTCAAACCCCGTGTTATTGTTTTCATAAACGTATGATATAAATAGTAAACTTTATTAATTTTTTACTCAGTTGCAAAAAGAAATATTGCAAAAAACTTTAGCAATCAACACCCACAATCTATTTTACTTTAAGAAAAAAAATACAGCTTTCGTTTTTTGCCAAAAACAACAGAAAAATATGCTTAATAGTGAAGGTATGTTTTGGTTATTTAACATTGAAATTGGTACCCAACTTCGCCGTTTTGAATGTAGAGAGCCGAGCCTTAAGGTAAGACCTAAGGTCGGGAGTCGTAAATGAGCAACAATAATTATGGTCCCCAGAACACGTTTTGGAGTGTCATTAGAAATTATATATACCGGTATATATGTTAGCCCAGTCGGTATAGGTTACAACTACCAGTAATTTGCAATATGGCTGATTTTTTTTTAAATAAGTACCTTAAAGTATGTAGATTATTAATATAAAAAAAAGTTTACCAGTCTATTGATTTCCCAAAGTCGAAAAAAATCGATTAACATTTTTTTCGATTATCTTTAATATTTCGAGCTGGGATGAAGATAGAGAAAAATAAAAAATACCACCGTGTAGGGGAGGTATTTTTCAATAAAAAAGGCCATATGTATTTATTTCGTCCGAGCAATGGTTTGTCTGGAAAAGATTCTATAATGCAGGTGTGTATTTTGCAGCAGGGGAAATAACTAAAACGGGACATCTCATTCGTATATGAAGCGTTGGCTCATTCTAAATTGACTGAATTTTAATATATCGGATTGAAACTTGACACAGGTGTTAAAATATATATTGTATACATTTATGCTGAGTCTCAGCTTCTTATCTTGAAAATGACCCGATCTAGAGCTTCTTGACTTATCGATGGGTTTCTCGATTTTAGGAGTACCGGACCCACGAACTCATTTTAAACGGCTCCAGTTTAGAAAATTTTCAAAATATCAACCTGAAAGTTTTTTTACAAGTTAAATATATAGATTCAAACAAGATCAAGGAGAATGAACCTTTTTTATTATTTACTTTTAAAAGCACAAGTAACTTAAAAAAGTATAATTTTAGACCTTTTTAGATTTTTCATCAAAACGCTTGAGTTGATCGGCTGCAGATTAGTCAATTTCTTAAATATAGTTTTTAAAATAAGTATACCAAAAAAACAATTGTGTTTGTAACTTCTGTACCAAGTTTTAAATCGATATGTTCAAAAATGTCGAAAATGGAGTCGTTGAATATAAACGTGTTATAGTTAAAACGAGATAGGTAAAACAGAAGACTATTTTCAAGAGCCTCGTTTTTAAAAATAAAATGAAAAAATCGTTTATACTTACTAAGAATATTTTTACTGGTGTATTGAACTTGTAAAACAAATTTCATGTTGATATTCCAAAAATTGAAAAACACTGGAGAAGATTAAAATTAGTTGGTGGGTCCGGTACTCCTAAAATCGAGAAACCCATTGATAAGTCAAGTGGCTCTAGATCGGGTCATTTTCAAGATAACAAGCTGAGACGCAGCATAAATGTTTAAAATATATATTTTAACACCTATGTCAAGTTTCAATTCGATATATTAAAATTCAGTCAATTTAGAATGAGCCAACGATTTATATATGAATGAGATTTCAACTTTTTAGTGATTTCCCCTGCTGCAAAATACATACCTGCATTATCGATTTTTTCCAGACAAACCATTGCTCGGAGGAAATAAATACATATGCCCTTTTTTATTTAAAATTACCTCCCCTACACGGTGGTATTTTTATTTTTCTCTATCTTCATCCCAGCTCGAAATATTAAGGATAATCGAAAAAAAAAATTATAATAAATTTTTTTTCTACTTTGGGAAATCGATAGACTGATAAACTTTTTTTATGTTAATCTACATATTTTAATGTACTTATAAAAAAAAATCAGCCGTATTGTAAATTACTGGAACTTTTGGTCTAAAATTAATTACCCCTACCGACTGGCCAATGTATATATATTTGTTCGTACTCTAACAGCCGCATTTACGTCGGATTTGGTCCAAATTTGATATACACGTTTGTTGTCAATGTCGCTCAGACTGGTTCGTTAGCCAAAAAATCCAACAATCAGAAGCAGGTTTTTTGATCGTAACATATGTATTTTTGTGTTCACACTCTAACGGCCGTATTTTAAGTCCAATTTGGTACATAGGTTAGTTGTCTATGTCACTCGGACGAGTTCGTTAGCCAAACAATTCAACAACCGAAAGCAGCTTTTTTGACCGGAAGTAACATAATATGAATGTATGCTTAATGGCCATATTTTAAGTCCAATTTGGCCCAAATTTGATACACTTGTTAGTTGTCCATGTCGCTCGGACGAATTTCTTAGCAAAAATAAATTCAAGAACCGGAAGCACATTTAAACGGACTCTAACGGCCGTATTTAAAGTACTATTTGGTCAAAATTTGATACACAAGTTGGTTGTCTACGTCGCGTCGCTTAGACGAGTTCGTTACCCGAAAAATTTTAACAACTGGAAGCACGTTTTTTTACTGGAAGTAACATATATGTTACAACGGTACACGCTTACGCTTTTGCAAAGTATCAACGGCCCTTCTGCGGGTACGCCAATCTCTACAACGCTTAAGATATATCGCCGGTGAGGTGACTCTGTTTTTTGAAATCTAGCTCACTTTGCAACGATAATCTTACAACTGTACACTTTTGTATCGCCCTGTAGGGTGTCAGTCTTTTTCGACCTATACGACACACCTCAGCGAACGTGTACTGTGTAGGATAAGTTAAAATCACCCACTGGAAGTACAGGCTATCCTTTTTCTTTAAAGGGCCTGGGTGATTTAACTGTTTGTCTAATATTACTCTGAATATTTTGACTAAAAAACTACAAATTACACTTCCAGTAATCTTAATAAAACTCAGCTTTGAGCACAAGCAAAAATAGAATTTACTATCTGTATTCCTCGAGGAAGTGAATACAGTGGAACTGACCTTGTAAATAATTTTATTTGTGCCTTGGATAATTATATAACGTAACACCTTGATAATATTTCTAACACTAGGAAGTATAACAATGGAATATTCAACAATAGGTAAGTGAACGTTAGAAACTTTTTTATACTGTAAAATAATAATCATCCATTTATTAATCTTAAAAAACACAACTCAAAAATAATACTTTTGGATATCTCTTTTCCAATTTATACAATTTGCAACAAAAGCAATTTTCTTTAACTCTTGCTTAATCTAATAAGGTAGAACAAATTTTAATATTACTTTTAATTATGCTTTTAATTAATATGCTTTGTTCCAAGCTTTTTATTAATTACTTATTTTTAATTTATTTAACTTATGAATTTACTTTAATGATTTTTATGCTATACGACTTTAGATATTATAAAAACATTTCACACTAAGAAAAACAATTTCCAATCCTACTAACCCAGTATCTGTAATAAATTAAATTTGAATTTAATCAGGCAAATTGTGGGGAATAAACGTAAATTCGCTGACACAGACCTCAAATTTGTTGTTTAAGATGGCCGTCTAACACGGGGCTGATTGTTGTTTATAGCAGCAGAAGAACCTGTAGGGTAAAGTTGCTCTCTGCGCTTTTGGCGATGTACAATGATGACAGCGGGCTGTTCTATTGTTGTCGTGAAGCTGCGTCAGATGTTCTTCCGTTGAGTTATAGTTGCCTGTGGTTTGTAGTAGTCCTTTATGTGTCCGGGGATCGTCCTGCTAACTCTTCCACGTTAGATACTCATGTCCAGTTGTCCGCCAAAACGTTCCAGAAGTCCAGGTCCCTGAAGTTTCTTAGCTACTTCATTGATAATATAGCCTTAGCAGTATATTGTATTCCTGCTTATATTCCTGTAGTCTTCCTGTATCGCCTTGTCAAACCGCTGATCACTTCACCCGTACAATAGCAAACTCCGTACTAACTCTTAAAAATCCATAAACAGAGAGACATACACTCCGTGTACTGTCGATCACAAAAAAAACCTTTGAAATTCCCGTCCAGGGTTTATAAAGCCTCCTTCCATCTCCACTTTCGCGATTTTTTCGCGAAAACTCATTTTTTCACATTAAAGTGATTTTCTTACACCTTCCTGTGTGTAAAATCATCCTTTGTTTAGCAATACATTTAAATCCTTTATTTTTATCTTGTTTATCGTAGTTTTAAGGCTTAAACTTCTTAAATTATTTGAATGCCACATCCTTGTTCCGGCCGCCAAAGCTCCTCTCCGCTCTGATTGGCTCAGCGCTTTACGTGGTTCTTAACCCTTCCTCTCCTATTCAACTTTGCGAATTTTCAACTTTCCTTTCTAACTCCTCGCGGTTTTATGGGATTTTCCCGCGAAATAGCTTTTCTTAAACTGTGATTTTTTCCTGTTTTTTAGAGACTTGAATGAAAGTTGTAGGACGCTCCATTCTCTTCCTAGGCCTTCCCTAGCGTTTTCCCAATGCATTTTCTTTTAAAAATTTTCCATTTTCATTATTTTAAATTTTCATTTTCATTTTCCTGAAGGTCTATTGTTGTTGTGACAATAGCCGAAGTCTGATTTCTATAATAGGTTTTTTAACGAAGTTTTTGCCATTTAAAAGTATACGATTTTCCAAGTTTTACATTTACGTTAAATACCGGTAATTTATTTAAAATACTGGTTTTTACAATAATCAATTTACCTCCCTTCTTTATTACTTTAGATTAATAGTTTAAAAAATACAATTTTCCCTACTGACTTAACCGCCAGGTGTGAAAACTCCTACCATTCATAATAATTATTTTATTTGAATTTTCTTTTGCTTTTCCTAAGCAACTAATCCTTCTTAATAACATGTACTCATTAAACTTTATTAAACTTTAACTTTAATTGACTTTAGCGTCAGTGTTTCTACCCTGATTCGCTAAATATTGAAATTATGACTTTTTGTCATACCACCTTTTTTATAGGCCTTATTTTGCTCATTACAAAAATACCTCCCTTCCAGGCTTTTGAGGAAATTTGAAATTTTCCCTAGACTTTACTTGATTGTTACGTCATCACCGTTTAGTATTACGACCTGAGTCTCATACGTACAACACACCCGTGATTAGCGTAATGTGTTCCCGCCATAGAACCCAAATACGTAATAGTCCTGGATCCAGGTGTTCCCTAAAAATCTTTGATTTTATTCTAAGTTCATTTTACAATCCCGAACAAGCTCGGGTTCAATAGTTCCATCTGTACGATAACAACCACCTCGCCGGGACTTGTTCAAGGCCGCGCTACATTGGGTTCATCCACATGGTCGCCCAGAAATCTTGCATTTTACATATTTCAATAAAATTTCAAAATTTCCGGATTTACACGGGTTTTGCCCGTTGTAATGTATATATGTGTTCGCACTCTAACGGCCGTATTTAAAGTCCAATTTGGTACTCACGTTAGTTGTGTACGTCGGCGTCGCTCGAACGAGTTTGTTAGCCAAAAAATCCAACAACTGGAAGCTATAATAATATATTATATGTGTTCGCAGTCTAACTGTCGCAACACAATTTAAATACAAATAATTAATCTAAATTTATTACAAACATATATCAGTAAATGTAGGTACTATTATTCAAATAATATATATATAGGGCTATGATATACAAAATTAACTAAATCAAATCAGTCTTATTGTCGAAACATAAAATGCATGACAATATAGCTTACAATAATTAATTAACTTAACTATTTTAAAAATAATTCGACCACGCAGCTGAACCGCTGACGTGAGTTGAGCGAATTTCCAAAATTAAGTTTATATGAATATGTTTTAGGGTTTCAACAAACTATTTGGGAAATAGGTCTACTCACAAAGGCGATGAACAGCTGTTTGTGTGTACGCAATATATTAGTAGAATTTGTTTGCGCCTAGTGGCCTCGCGAGTTTGTACCACTTGGCTTCGAACCGGGTACTATTATGGTATTTTACGTTTTGGTCGATTTTGGGAGAACAAAGCGAGCTATAAAGTCGCGTAAAAAAACAAAATGTGCAGAATAACATCCTACATTTATATTTTTAGAAAAAACTCTAAACAAAATATTTTCATTCTTGTAGTAAAAATCTCAAAAAATAGTTACTTCCGGTCAAAAAACGTACTTCCGGTTGTTGGATTTTTTGGCTAACGAACTCGTCCGAGCGACGTATATATTATATATGAATTTTAATGACACCCCAAAAAGTGTTCGGGGGACCATGATCGATGCTCATTTGCTATTCCCGACCTTGGATCTCACCATAAGGGCCACTGCAATAGCTCATTTTTCCTATGGAAATTCGCTAATAACGATACAAACATCTCAACATCTCAATCTTCATAGTCAGAACATAAAATTGACAGTATTGTCTTTGTCTATTATAGTATATGATACACAATGCATCATTAAGGGTCTGCTTTAGTGGCGGCCATCTTGGATGTTTATCCCGTAGGAGCAATGTTAAATTAAAAACCATTTATTTCGTTTATTTTTACTTTCTCCACCCTAAACGTAGTATATGGAGAAAGTATTGTTTTCGTCCAAATCTTCGAATTTGAATTTTTAGGGGAATTATCTGTTTTGGTGCTCCCTGAACCCCCAAAAATGTTTAGTGGAATTATTTGTGTTGGTGCTCCCTGAACCCAAAAAAGTGTGATTTTTTGGTGATGTCTGTCCGTGTGTCTGTGTACAAAGCGGGAGACCATACCAACGGTCCGATTTTGATGAAATTTGGTATGTAGGTGTAGTTCTGAAATATCTCCAGGAGTTTTTTTCATTTTTTAAAATTTTTGATTTTTAAGGGGTTTTACCCCCGAAAAATATCAAAAAAACTAGAAAAATCGAAATTTCTCAAAAACGGCTCTAACGATTTTGATAAAATTTGGCTTATTTGTAGCTCTTAATGTACCCTAGCATATGCAAAAAACCGCATCTTTCTAAAAATTCTCGTTTAGGTAATAATAATAATAATAATAACTGTTTTTTGGGGGTTTTTGACCAAAAACGGGGTTGTTTTTCAAAATTGTTTAAAACCTTTTTTCGTGCATATATACAGGTCTAATTGACATGTTTGGTGCAAATTTGTTCGAAATCGATCGAATAGTTTAAATAATAATAATAATATAATATAATATGGATGTGTGTTACGCACATCTAATATTTTCCATTGTAACATTTTCCTACTTTTGCAATTCTAAATAACCACCTCCTATGCTACTCTTGGGAAGGTATAAAGTTTCAACTGGGAGAAAGTATGTGGCAGTTATCTGGTACCGTTTATTTATCATACAATTGTTTGTAAGGTCTCATTTTAACCACAGTCACAATACGCATCAGTTTTAAGTTTCACATTTTTTTTAATTCCGTTGATTTGTCACGTAATTGATATTTTTTTAGTACCAAGTTTTAACTTTTTTCCTTACACAATAAAAAATGTATAATTAAATGTGAATCGCAAGCCAGATCCACAATTTACTAAAGAATATTCAGTGTTTTTTTCAACACTCAATTACAAAAGATCGATTTATAAAATAGTTTTAAATAAGGCAATGTCAAAGCGCTCAGCTGCAAAAGATTGCACTGTTTAGATACTACCACAGTTATAGAGTGAAGCGCTGGAGTCACCGGTAGCTTTATTTTTAACTGGAGCAGACCCTTAAACACGGACCTTAATCAACTAAACAAACTCCAACTCGCAATCTAAACAAACTTACACATATGAATATTTTGTAAAAGGAAACTTTTAATCTATAATTATTGCGTACTAAAAATTAACCGTATAAGTTGGAGTTAGCATCAACACGTCATATACTTACACGAACATATACGAACACCCGAATCGGCGCCACCTAGAATTCCCCCCCCCCACCCCACCCCCATTAACATAACTAAACCCTATTTGTGAAATTTTTAGGGAAGAACTTTTTTATAAGTTTAGGTTAGAAGAGTACTTGCAATAAAACACTTTTTTTCAACTACTGTTTATTATCCATAGTAAATTTAACATTTTTACACATCATATACACTTTAGAAAAACCCAAAATTAACAATTTATTTCTAAATGTGAAATCAATTTTTACAGCATAACTTGGATACGATATTAGTTTTTATGTTTTTATATATTACAATGAAAATTAGTAAAAACAGGTGTAGGTAGATGACAAGAAAGGAATTTTTAATTATATACATTAAACATGTAGAAAACATCGAAAACCAAATTGAAGTATTAGCTTGACAAAAAGAATACAGAATGTTCAAAAGTTCTTACCAATTAATAATTAACTTTCCTAGCTTTGATCTTAGCAAATTCTTTAATTGCTGAATCGGTATCAATCTGGTTCAGAACGTCATTTTCTATTTCCATTAGTGATAAGCCAACCAAGCGCTCCTGCGAGATCGTAGACCTTAAATACGTCTTGATAAGTTTTAACTTTGAGAATGACCGTTCACCACTCGCCACAGAAACCGGCAGAGTTAGAAGAATCCTTAAACTTACAAAAAAAGTTAGGGAAAGTGCTTACTTAGCCATTGGTTGTAATATAGCTTAAGGCTTCTGCTGGTGAACCTGAGTCGAACATCCGGGAAAAAACTTCAAGCTCTTTGAAGAGTTCATTGCCATCAATATCTTGCTCTTCTCCGTCACTAAGTATAGTTTGTAAATGTTGACATGCTGATCTCAACTTCGCACATTCCCAGTCTTTTAGGGAACCAACTGCATACAAAAACTCAAACCCCTTGCTGTGTTTTTCCATTAGGTCAAATCTTTCTTTCAAAGACGCTATTGCTGTATCTAAGTAACAAAAAAGAAGTTAACTTTGAACGACGTCTTCTCGTCCTGTACAGGCTCATCATCACTTTCATAGGAGAATTGTTTTTTCCTTTTCTTGGTTGTACTTTCGCTTCTTTTTCAAACTCAGTCATAACTCCAACTTTTTCCGCAACTTCTTTAGCATCTGTGATCATATTGCTGAACCCCTCATCAGACCTCATGTTCTCAAGGAATTTTTGGACACTTTTAATGAGTTTCATTGAGCTTTGCAAGTCTGATGTGATCTTTTGCAAAGCTTTACTAACCATATTTATTTTGAAGCGTGGTTCTCAGGCGCCGTGCTCCGCCGAGCGTCAGCTCACTACAAACTGCAACTGCAAATCAATGCCTTGAGTTGAAGTGCTGTACAACTATGTATACCCATTTTTCAAGCGCTGTAAGTACAAACAGAATAAATACCTTTGGGGTGGTGTTTTGATACTTGAACTCTGAGCGAAAAAACAAAATAAGTTGTTCACTTGTCAGTAAAACCAATTGAAAATGGTTCAGTTGTTTTCAATTTTGTCTTCTGACAAAAAAAAAACAACATTGTGTCCCGTTGGCGCCACTTTTTCGTGGCGCCATATGCGGTCGCGTAGTTCGCGTATATGGGTTAAACCGGCCCTGGGGCTCTGACAGTAGAGGTAAAAGGAGGAGTATAGACCAGCTGGATCCAGCTGGATCCAAGGGTCACCCCCAACCCCAAAATTTGCCCCAAAAAATCCACCCTCC
>JAGFPH010004405.1:69094-81914 GCA_018207615.1 Philaenus spumarius | reverse complement strand
TTTTGAAAAACAACCCCCTTTATGGCCAAAAAACCCCCAAAAATCAGTTATTATTATTATTATTAGCTAAACGAGAATTTTTAGAAAGATGCGGGTTTTTTTATATGGTAGGGCACATTAAAGGCTACAAATAAGCCTAATTTTATCAAAATCGTTAGAGGCGTTTTTTTATAAAAAAATAATAACTGTATTTTTGGGGTTTTTTTGGCCAAAAAGGGGGTTGTTTTTCAAAATTGTTCAAAACCCTTTTTCGTGCATCTATACAGGCGTACTGGACATGTCTGGTGCAAATTTGGTTGAAATCGATCGAATAGTTTTCTCTCTAGCTTTGTCTACATACAGACATACATACAGACATACATACATACAGACATACAGACATACATACATACATACAGACAGACATTTTGTAAAAACCACTTTTTTGGTCTCAGGGGGTCCCAAAACAGATATTTCCACAAAAATCTCAACATCGATTTTTTTTGCGATCACTATACTTTCTCTATACTATAGTATAGTGAGAAAGTAAAACCATTTATTTCGTTTATTTTTACTTTCTCCACCCTATACGTAGTATATGGAGAAAGTATTGTTTTCGTCCAAATCTTCGAATTTGAATTTTTAGTGGAATTATCTGTTTTGGTGCTCCCTGAACTCCCAAAAATGTTTAGTGGAATTATTTGTGTTGGTGCTCCCTGAACCCAAAAAAGTGTGATTTTTGGTGATGTCTGTCCGTGTGTCTGTGTACAAAGCGGGAGACCATACCAACGGTCCAATTTTGATGAAATTTGGTATGTAGGTGTAGTTCTGAAATATCTCCAGGAGTTTTTTTCATTTTTTCAAATTTTTGATTTTTAAGGGGTTTTACCCCCGAAAAATATCAAAAAAACTAGAAAAATCGAAATTTCTCAAAAACGGCTCTAACGATTTTGATAAAATTTGGCTTATTTGTAGCTCTTAATGTACCCTAGCATATGCAAAAAACCGCATCTTTCTAAAAATTCTCGTTTAGGTAATAATAATAATAATAACTGTTTTTTGGGGGTTTTTGGCCAAAAACGGGTTTGTTTTTCAAAATTTTTTAAAACCTTTTTTCGTGCATATATACAGGTCTAATTGACATGTTTGGTGCAAATTTGTTCGAAATCGATCGAATAGTTTAAATAATAATAATAATATAATATAATATGGATGTGTGTTATGCGCATCTAATATTTTCTATTGTAACATTTTCCTACTTTTGCAATTCTAAATAACCACCTCCTATGCATAACACAGTTGCATTTTGATGAGCAGTAAATTAAACTAAATTTATAAGAAGAATTGAATTTACTTAAAGACTTTAAACACTGAATAGAAGAAAACTAAAATTAAATATCAGAACTATAATAAGTAAACCTGTTTGTATCAGCACATAATAGAATCTGCAGCCTAGGTAATATTCTACCAATTTTACCAACCCATATAACAAAGTACCAGAAATTTGATCTTCTAAATTAATAGACTTGAGAACATTTCATTTAACTTCGATTTGGCCATATATATATAATAGTGAACATTTTTAATAATAATAATTTAGTTTGTAATATTTCTTTGTAGTAGTTTTAAGTGTAATATTAAGTGATTGCATATTTAACTAGCCAGGTACTCTTTAACCCGAGAGAGAGAGAATATCAATTAAAATTTGTACAGTCATTAGTATATTAAGCCCATACATCAAAGAAAATAATATTGTTTCAGTGCTCTAGTAAATTTAAAAATAATTGTGTAAAGAGAAAATAATTTCAATTTAATAAAGTACAAATTTGTTAACCATAAAGAGTGAGTCATTGTAGAAGTTTGGAACAAATAGAATAGTAAAACTCATTAAGATTGTATTATAATTTTGAAGCCCAACTAGTGGGGCCTTTTTTTAAAAGGAAATATAAATTTCATATTATAATTTGGCTTTCCCAACGTGAGGCTTCTCACATAATACAAAAAATCATATTATAAATTTGACGCCCAACAAGTGGGGCTTTTTCAGAAAGAAAAATCAATTTCATATTATACCGTCAATTTGCTTTTTTCACAGAATAATTTATAACTAGAGATATTATGTTTTCATCACTCCGTACCGAAAGTAGCTACTTTCGATGTCAGCTGGTAGCAACGAAAACGATCGTTTCCCAAGCTCTAATTTAGAGCAAGGGAAAAACGATCAGCTGATTTTCCCTTGCTCTAAATTTGTTTTCCCTTGCTCTCAATTAGTTTTCCATTTGCCCGCTACGCGCTCTGACGTCGCTTTGCCGTTTATTCTTACAATTTATATCAGCTGTTCTTATTGTTCAACAATGTAAACCGAAAACAGGAATAGGTATAAATGAGTTTTGCTGTGTTGTTATTATAGCGCATGTTTAAAATCTCTCGAAATATGTCTAATATTCCTGACAATTTGATACAAAAAGCTACAGAGATAATGAAAACCCTTCTACCAGAGAAATCAAGAGAAAGATATGAAGAGGAATATAGTAAGTTTACGGATTGGTGCAAAGTACAAAATGTTCAACCAAATCAAGTAAGTGACGAAGTTTTATTGGTGTATTTATCTGAGAAATCAAAAATCATGAAACCATCTACTTTTTGGAGTAGATTCTCAATGATAAAGAGTATTTTAAAACTAAAAGAAAATGTTTAGTTTAATACTGAGGTTTCTTCTTCAGCATTGTGTGTATTTTTGCGTCGTGATGAAAAGTACCGTTCATAACTTGTACCAAAAGTGATTTTCCGGCACTTGCTCCAATTATTCCCCTACTCGGCTTCGCCTCGTACGTGAAACTTGGGCGCGCACCGGAAAGTGCCACTTTCGGTACTAGTAATGAAATATACTATTGACCGATTGAGTTCAAACTTGCCATGAAGTTTAACCTAACTATGATTTACTTAAAAGAAAAATAAAGGATTATATCCAATCACGTGTTTCAAAATGGCGGCTGTTTGAAAATTGTAAACCTAAATAATTACTAAAGAATGTCAAGATACCTTTTTTGTAGCTCTTTTCATTCCCTTTATGATGGTATAACTGTCAAAACAATTGAATGAAGGATAATATTAAGTTAAAGATAATAACAGCATATTTATTTACATACAATATTGCTGTGTTTACTGTGTTGGTATAGAATGCCGGGTTGAAGAAACCAATTATTACACATAACTTAACTGTTGACCTTCATCCGATAAATCATTGTTAGGTTAAACTTCATGCCAAGTTTGAACTTAATCGGTCAAACATTTCTCTAAATATGAATTATTTTGTAAAAAAAGGTCGATATCTGGAAACGAAGCTTTTCCAGGTTCATATGAAACATTTTTCGCTGTACAAGTTCTTGAAGTATTATCCGTTCCTCCTGAAACACCCTGTATATATTTTTTGCTGTATACGTGGGTTAGCATGCTTTATAACTGTCAAATATTTTGGAGGTAGGGATATGACAGACATGACAAACGAGGAATCCTAATACTGTACTTGTCATGACTTGCTAGACACGAAAACAGTTTAAACAAAAATATTAGTTATACTATGAATCACAAAAACCTGATGTTACTACCTACAATTAAAATAATAATTTGTATTTTATAGTAATATTAGGTTCTTTATTATTATGTCTCAAATTGGTAATGTAAAACTCCTAAAACCGTATTTAACTGTTAAGCTACCTGAAACCACGTACAGTATATATTCAGAGACAAATGCAACCGCCCTACACAAATGTTAGTTTGATTGCAGATAAAATATTTTACAGGGGTTGGTTCTGTAATACTAATAGTTAACACTTAATTTGAGTTATACAATACAATAAGGGCAATTTTTGTTAATTTCGTAACTTTCTTGATGTTTTACTGCAAGAGCTTTTGGGTCGTCATACAATTATATTTTCAGGGTCACAGGGTTGAGAATATATAAAAATACGTATACCTCAAAACTTATGTGCTTTAACAAATATGTATTTTTAACAAACATATTTAGTTTACAATTTACTGTAAACAATTTTTTTACAAATGTATATTCAATGCTATTTACATCGTTGACCGGGTCAATTGACGACTAATCCAACTTTCCGTCCTGAAACCACAAAAAATGCAGAATTTCTCCAATCAAATAAAAGCAAAGTTTTAATTGACCGAGCGAAGCCAGGTCTCCGTTTTAGCTCGAACGTTCTGCATTTCGTCTGTGTTCGTCTGTCTCACGATTACGGCCAAACGCCTTGACCGATTGTGATTTTCTGCATGAATGTTCCTTATTCCTAGGCCAAGCGATGTATGTATACGGTTTTTTCCATTTTTTATTTTTAACCTCTTAAATAAAATAAAAATGGCGGCTGCACCGTTTCTCTCAGTGTAATGTTTTTTCCAAAGCCAGTTTGTGGCTTAACCGCAAGTCGAATTTAAAAACTAATTACATTTTGCGGGTAACAAATTTGATTTCAAACAAAATTGTATTCTTGATTTTTTTGTACCTCTAACGGTAAGCTCACAAAATGGCCGAAAATTTCAAATTTGTTCAAAATCGTCGAAGTTTTTGTATTTTAACCATGTTTTGATACGTTAATTCAAAAGTGTTCCATAGCTTTTTTGTAGATAAAGGTTCAAAAAATTCATATATGCCAGTAAAAAATGATTGAAGTAAAAATAACAAAGTTATTAGCTCAAGAAACAAGGATGTTCAGTAACGAAAGGAAAAGTTCAACTTTAGGCCTACATAAAAAGTAGTAAACAATTTTTGTAATTTTTTTCATAAACGTAAAAAAGTTTCGTAATTTAGTTCTAAATAGAACTGTATACAAATATTTATCAATTTCAAATTTCTTATTTTGAAAAAAACAGTTTTTATGTTCCTACTACAAGACTGCTAAAACTAGGCCTATTTTCAATAGTAATTTAGGAATACAGTACATCCTTTTCCCAAAAATGACAATTATAAGAAAGTGTAATTGATAAATCAAAGAATTGAACTGTATACTTGTAAATTATTATTTTATAAAAGTATTTGACTTAGCTTTACTTGAATTACAAAATGAGATGAAACAAATGAAACCTCGCGGCTATAAAGGACATACATACAAAAAATTACCGTTGGACGAGTGGGAAGTGTTGGTACATGGGTTGATATCACTATCACGACGCTTTAACATCGTTTGTTTTCATTATTTCTAATATTGAAATATGATATGGAACTGTAAATACATTGTTAAGCTTTAGTTATTTAAGTATTTAAATATTTAATTCTATCTTCCCTCAATAGCGCGATATTTTTAGCTACCTTACGCATTATTAACCTAAATAAAACACAATGAACCCTAAAAGAAAATCTTTAGCAGTTAAAGCTCAAGAAAAGAAAAAACGAGAACTATAAACTCTGGAATCGCGGAATTGCAAAATAATTTTTCACTGGCTAAACCTTCCGCTTGCTTCCTTACTGGCACACTATTTTTAACCTAAGATCAAAACCACATTTGTTATTTCAACGAGCGAGGTCTACTGTTCACAGAACTACTAGTCTAGTAACAATGGAAAGTATAGCTAAGGCCACAAGCAAATCTATCGCAACTGTTTTAACCCTTATTAACTATAGTCGTTTTAAGCAATAACAGTAGTCTTAAATAAACAAAATCCAATCTGAAGTCACAAATCAATAAATCGAAGTAATCAAAAAACAAGTATAAATTCTGTTTAGGTAGTAAACGCCGGCAGGCAATTGGTACTGACAGCATATTCCTAGTTAGCTTTGATTATATGCTTTAGTATAGAAAGTATTTAATTAATGGTATTAGTGAAGGTTTATTGTCAAGGAATGATCTCCCCACCATCGCCTTTTTGAGACAAATCCAACATTATCTCTCTCATAAGGTCCTGTACGCTATTCCGTAGGCCTATGGCATCTAAATTAAGTAGCCCTTTATTTGCGAAAACGGTATTTTAACGTTTTAAATTTATTGTGTAAAATTTAAGGATATCTCTGGTCAGGGAGGATCGCCAGGATACCACTTTTGAAAAGAGGGTGGCGTTCTTTACAATCGTGCAGAGTTATTTTAGGAAACTACCATGAATTGAACTGGAACAATACTGGTCAATCAGCGGCAAAGGTGCATGGAGCTACCTTAAGCGAAAATAAGATTTTTTTTAAACTAAGAGTTAATATTATTTATAAAGTAAAGGTGCAGTACAGTGGGGACAGTTGCTTAAGTCTGCTTTGGACAATTCTTTAAACCTTATAGTTGCTCGGCTTTTTCTGGGAGCCCATTGCCGCAGTGTTTAGTATACGATCCTCCAGTTGGCCTCCATTTTGAATTTTCAACAGAGTTGTTCAGGTTCGAGCCTAGTTCGAACAAATTAGTCAATTTTCAGACGATACCGCATTGTTTTATTCACGTAAAGATGAGAAGGTACTGAGAAAAATAATCACAAGAACTTGGTGTTTAACAAATTAAAAGAAAGTTTACATTAGTAAAACAAAATTTATTAAATTTAATTTAATAGGTTTTTGATTTGCCGTCTAGTTTGAAATATATCATTTTCCAAAATGCATATGTTGGGAAGCGATTGACAACTTAATGAAAAAGTTAAAAAACAACTTAAAAAAAGCATTTCAAATATCTCGTCGTAGTCCTTAACGAAAAACTTAATTACGAGTATCATATTTTTTATTTGCATAATCAATTTAAAACATCCATAAGAACATTTTATTTTAAAGAATGAAACATCTTAAATTTGAGAAAATTGCATTTTACTCTCATAAATACTAAATTACAATTCAGTATGACTTTCTGAGGGTACACAACAAAATGCTAATTGATAGACTGAGATAAGAGTCTTCCAAATGATTTTTACATATAATTTTAAATAAAAATAAAAGAAATAGCTCCTTTCCTTTATACCAACAATAAAAAATGTTACCTGTATAATATTTCTGCGTATACATTTTACTTTCTCACTATACTATAGTATAGAGAAAGTATAGTGATCGCAAAAAAAATCTATGTTGAGATTTTTGTGGAAATATCCGTTTTGGGACCCCCTGAGTCCAAAAAAGTGTTTTTTACAAAATGTCTGTCTGTACTTATGTATGTATACAAAGCTAGAGCGAAAACTATTCGATCTATTTCAAACAAATTTGCACCAGACATATCAAGTAGGCCTGCGTAGATGCACGATTGTATAGATGCAATGCATGTAAGGCTTAAAAAAACTGACAACAGTATTCTATGTATGAAAATAAAACTTTTTAATAAATTGCCTGAGGAGGCTCGGACAACTGGATTAGGGAATTTTAAATTAAGAGTCAGTAGTTGGCTCAAACTGAAAGCTTGTTATTCCATCCAGGAGTATTTTATTTGTGATATTAGTTCATCAAGTTTTTTAATGTTTATTAAAATAGGTTGTCTTTTTGTAGTTGATTGTGGTTGTATATTTATATTTGATTTTAACTGTTTCTTATCCTAATTTTATTTTATTGTTATATTGATGTCACTTTTAAAGAATGATATGTTGGAAAAATTGTGAAATTTTATTAGTAGAGATTTTGTTGAACTATGTTGACACTGTCTATTGCCATAAAAAATGTGCTTAATGACAATAAAAGATTTTGAATTTTGAATTTGAATTTTGAAAAAGGATTTTGGAAAAACAATCCCCTTTTTTGGCAAAAAAACAACCCACAAAATCAGTTATTATTTTTTAATAAAAAAACCGGCTCTAACGATTTTGATAAAATTTGGCTTATTTGTAGCCTTTAATGTACCCTACCATATGCAAAAAAAACAGCATTTTTCTAAAAATTCTCGTTTAGCTAATAATAATAATAACAACTGATTTTGGGGGGTTTTTTGGCCATAAACGGGGTTATTTTTCAAAACTTTTTTCGTGCATCTATACAGGCTTAATAGACGTGTTTGGTGCAAATTTGTTTGAAATCAATAGAATATTTTTCTCTCTAGATAATATATAATAATCATATTTATTAGTTAATCTCCTACTTTAATACAAAATCACCTCTTCTACCTCACCCTTCAAGTCACATTGATTCTGTTTAGTAATTTAAATATGTTTGTGAGAAATTATGTGAAAGTTCCTGGTACCATTTATTTGAGTATTTTACCTATGAATACTTATTTAAGTATTCATTGATTTTACTTTCTCACTATACTGTATAGAGAAAGTATAGTGATCGCAAAAAATCGATGTTGAGATTTTTGTGGAAATATCCGTTTTGGGACCCCGTGAGTCCAAAAAAGTGGTTTTTACAAAATGTCTGTCTGTATATATGTATGCACGTATGTCTGTATGTATACAAAGCTAGAGAGAAAACTATTAGATCGATTTCAAACAAATTTGCACCAGACATGTCAAATAGATGCACAAAAACGGCATCTATTATTATCTTTTGTTATTATTTTCTATAAGGCTTAATGTTATTTTGTTTTAATGAATTGTTTTTGTTACAGATGGCAATGTTTGTTTTTTAAATTCACGATAAACTCTAATTTCTATGTTTGTTAGAATCTTTTTTTAACTGATCACACTAATGGCATAGTAATCAGTTAATTTCCTTGTGCAGTAGATTAATTTCCTAATCACTTGTTTTTAATTTGTATTTTTTCTTTGGTGGAATTAAAAATAATCTATTATACAGGGTGTTTCAGAACTCCCTACCAATATTTTAGGGCATTGTTTCTTGGTTAGAAACATATGTAAATATCATATTTAAATTGTCCGGAAGTCCTTAGTTACTCACACAGCCGCCATTTTTGTTTTTTCACTTAAAAATGGTTAAACATACGAAATTGAAACTTTGCACAAACATTTATGACAACTAGACAAAGTAAAAAAAAAAATTATGACAATTTTTCAAATTCATAAAACAAAATGGCGGCCATTTAAAATTTTGTTTCTTAAATAACTAAAGAACCGTTGATTTTACAAAAATTTTACAAGAATACCTTTTTTAGGTAATTTAATAACAAATCGATTGAAACCTTATTTTTTTAAATTTGACGAATATTAACTGAGATATGGCAGCTTTAGTGATACGTGACCGCTGGAGGTTAGTTGCAGTGCATGCCAAGGCATGCGGCTAAAGTCTGCCACAACAATGCAACAGTCTCCGTCCGCTTTTAAAGTTATTTTTAAACGATTTTAAATTATTTCAAACAATAATAAAATTATTACATAACCCTCTTCGTCTTGGCATAAGTTTAGAATAACTGTAATTTATTTTACTTAAGTAGAGAAAAATTGGTAAAGATTTGTGAACAATATGCTTTTTATTTACATAAATACAAAAACTTCAATACATTCTGAATGAAAAATACAAAAGAAAATGGATACATTTAACAGAGGTTGGAAAACATAGCCAGACTTCAAATATGTTGTTCGAAATACCGTCCACCTACACGGTTACAGGCCCTGAAACGGGCTTCCATTGACTGGAAAATGTTTGCATTTTCTTCTTGAATGATGGCCCCAGCCTCCACAATTCTACCCACCAACTCAATTTCATTTTCCACTGGAGTAGAGTAAACAAGTTCTTTCATACGCCCCCAAAAGTAAAAGTCCAGTGGCGTCAAGTCTGGAGATCTAGGTGGCTACGCTGTCGGACCTCCTCGCCCGATCCAACACTCACCAAATGTCACATCCAAGTACTCCCGCACATTGTTCCCAAAATGAGCAGGGGCGCCGTCGTGTTGCAACCACATTCCCATTCTTTCTTGTAGCGGAACTTCCTCCATCAAGTCCGGAAGAATGTCTCTCAGAAACACCAGGTAGGTGGGAGAATTAAGTCGGTTTGGCAGAATGTATGGACCAATGACGTGGTAACCGAGAACACCTACCCAGACATTAACTGAAAACCGATTTTGATTTCCTTTCTGAATAATTTCGTGAGGATTTTCTTCTGCCCATACGTGACTGTTGAATATGCCATCTCTAGTGAAGCTACTTTCATCTATGAAAAGAACCCTTTCAAGGAAATCTGGTTCGTCTGCCATCTTGTGAAGGAACCAACGAGAGCAAGCAACACGACGAGGATAATCCCGGGGTTCAAGTGAGTGAACCTTTTCTAAATGAAACGGATACAGCTTCTCATCATTTAAAACTCTCCAAACAGTGGCATTGCTCGTATTCATTTCATGAGCAACCGCCCGAGTACTGGTTCGGGGATTTTCTTCAAATTTGATGAGAACATCTTCTTCAAATTCCACAGATCTAATGGACTTATCCCTACCTGTGTCTGATCTATTAATCTGAAAAGTTCCATTTTCCCGTAGCCGATTGTGGACTGCAGTAAAAGTCTTTATACATGGTAATCGTCTATGTGGAAATCGTTCAGCATACAATCTTCTTGTCTGAGATGAATTTCCTAATGCAGTTCCATACATAAAATGCATGTCGCAGTACTCTTCATTAGTGTAGTCAGCCATTTGGTCTTCTTTAAGTAGTTTTTTCTAACCAATATCCACTTAAGAAACAGAAATACCGTAACAAAATATTTTCTTAAATAATTAATTAATAACACGTTTGCTTTTTAAATAAACAGTAAATTTAAACAGCTAATAAAAGTGAGTGTAAAAGTTAGAGGAACTGACTACATTGAATAAATAATAACATTTTCAGGCAACAATGAAATCAGCTGATTAGTTTGTAAACAAGTACGTTGACTTTCACCACAGCTGATATAAAACGTTTGGGTGTTTTGTGTGAATTTTAAAGACAGTGTAATGTCTCAAATCTCAGTAATACAAAAACACCCATTTCTAACAGTATAGTATTATAGCCTAGAAAACCTTATGTCAATATAACCATTGTATTTGGATAACCTAATAGAACTCCGATCCAATGCAATATTTTGTTCCACTGGAAATTCGACTTTTTTGGCGCTATCTATTGGGGAAACGAAGGAAGCTGGTTGGAAACACCAATGCTTACAATGCTTTCTCCCTAGCGCTACCTCGTGGCGCGATCATGTACTATTTTCACGAACACCTTTTTTCCGGCACACAACCCCCGTATGGATGCAAGATCTATTTATTATTCATGATCTATGATATAACTAAACACCAGTACCAACCCTTATGAAGAAATGAAAGTAAGAAACTAAATTAGAAACATTATATTTATTATTTATGTAAAATTTGTCAAAGACACTATGAAAAACTGAAGACGGTTAAAAACGTATTTAGTTAAGTTATGTCAGCCATGTTTTGTAGGCTTCTAAACCATTGTAAACACGAGTCAAGTAAAAGACAAATAATGTACCCTGTAATTTAAACTATAAACAAAAACACGATAATCCAATGTATAAAACGTATTCTACATTTAAGAAAATATTTATGAAACAATTATTAGTAACTTATATAGGTACCGTAGATTATTATTATTAAAATATTCACCATAATTAGTTTAACATATGACACAAGTAGTACAACCTACACTAAAACTCAAAAAGGAAGTAAATATTTAATCGGGTGAATCAAAATTATTACAAGTAAATAAATTTTATGCTTTAAACGCAAGAACAAATTAATTCTACAATTGTTTTAACCAACAAAGAAATACTTTAGGTATAAAATCCGTCGAAAACTATTTTCAAAAGAGAAGACACGCCATATTAAGAAAACGGCAGTGACGTCATACTCCGTAACCACGTCAACGCAGAAAGGAAAGTGTGACGTAACATTCACGTGAACGCAGTTGTCGAATCAAATGAATGAATACAGATTTCCGGATGCAGACATAGACGGAAGTGAAGGAACCCGGCTACATCGTTTTTGAAAGTGAAGCCAAAAATCAGTGCAAATTGAGAACTAAGCGTGGGTGGACGTATCTAATGAAATGAAGAAGTGACGCCGCTAATTGTTTTATAAAAGTGTAATCCAAACGTACAATAACTCGATATTTACTCATGTGTTCAACCAAAAACTGATAAGTATTTAAAGAACAGTGATTAAGTTTAAAACCTAAAGGAAATTACTTAAATAAAAATCTTTACCTTTCTTCTAATCCAATTCCTTATGACGCCATTTCATAATTGTTAACTTCATGTTTGAATTCATAATTGCGTGTATGTTTAATGGGATAATTACAGCAGCACGAATACCCCTAGCCCGAGAATAATTTGAATTAAAATTAAATTCAATTAAATTAAGTATTATGGTGATAAAACAAACTTAATTCTACGAATTTTAAATTGTTATACTGAGCTAAGCCAATCGGAGATAGACATTTTAATAGACAATTATTCCTCATTACAAAGGAAAACAATTCAATTTCTTTCTTTATGTTTTGTACCAAACCAAGATTATAAACATTATGTATTTCTCAATGAATAATTTTAATTATATTAAACCAAAATTTTGTTAAACTAAATTTGTATTTATTTCAAAGCTGATATAATTGAAGCTGAACATAGTAGGTTTCAATTATATTACCTATAGGCTATAGTAATTAGTAATTAGTATAAACAAAAATTATTATAAATTTGGCTCCCAACTTTGGGGCAAGTATTTAAATTAATACATTTTATATAAATTATAAAGCCTCTATATATTATAAAATTTGGCTCCACAACGTGTGGGCATTTGGTTTAATGAAACTTATTATAACAGTAAAAAGGAGTGCAATTTTTAAGCCATCCTAATGATAGATAATTGATAAAAAAGATACTTTTAGGGTTATGTAATAATTTTATTATTGTTTGAATTAATCAAAAATCGCTTAAAAATAACTTTAAAAACGGACGGAGACTGCTGCATTGTTGTGGCAGACTTTAGCCGCATGCCTTGGCATG
>JAGFPH010004405.1:35836-53593 GCA_018207615.1 Philaenus spumarius | reverse complement strand
GGTGTATCAAATGATTTTATTTATCTTTAAAGTTTTAATTCTATTACCATTACACCTCATACATTTTTTTCTCACGATAAAATGATGAGTGACGTAAAGCGTCAGCAGCATTTGCAAAAAGGCAGAGAGTGAGATAAAAAAAGAAGAGAAGAGAACAATACACTAAAAGAAGAACAACTTGAAAAGTTCCAAAGCAGAGTAAAATAAACGGTACCAGGAACTGGCACATACTTTCTTACAAACACATTTAAATTACTAAACAGATTCACTGTGACTTGTAGGGTGGGGTAGGAGAGTTTTTTTTATTAAAGTTGGAGATTAACTAATAAATATTATTATTATTATCTAGAGCGAAAACTATTCGATCAATTTCGTAAAAATTTGCACCAAACACGTCAATTAGGTCTTTATAGATGCACGTAAAAAGGTTTTGAATTTTTTTTTAAAACAACCCGCTTTATGGCCAAAAAACACCAAAAATCAGTTATTATTATTATTATTAGCTAAACGAGAATTTTTAGAAAGATGCGAGTTTTTGTATATGGTAGGGCACATTAAAGGCTACAAATAAGCCAAATTTTATCAAAATCGTTAGAGCCGTTTTTTTATAAAAAAAATAATAACTGATTTTTTGGGGGGTTTTTGGAGAAAAAGGGTGTTGTTTTTCAAAATTGTTCAAAACCCTTTTTCGTGCATCTATACAGGCGTTCTCTCTAGCTTTGTATACTTTTATTGAAGTAGGCGATTAGCCTAACTAATAAATATTATTATTATTAGCTAGAGAGAAAACTATTCGATCTATTTCGTAAAAATTTGCACCAAACACGTCAATTAGGTCTTTATAGATGCACGTAAAAAGGTTTTGAATTTTTTTTTTAAAACAACCCGCTTTATGGCCAAAAAAACACCAAAAATCAGTTATTATTATTAGCTAAACGAGAATTTTTAGAAAGATGCGGGTTTTTGTATATGGTAGGGCACATTAAAGGCTACAAATAAGCCAAATTTTATCCAAATCGTTAGAGCCGTTTTTTTATAAAAAAATAATAACTGATTTTTGGGGGGGGGGGTTTGGCCAAAAAGGGGTTGTTTTTCAAAATTGTTCAAAACCCTTTTTTGTGCATCTATACAGGCGTACTGGACATGTCTGGTGCAAATTTGGTTGAAATCGATTGAATAGTTTTCTCTCTAGCTTTGTATACATACAGACATACATACATACAGACATACATACATACAGACATACATACATACAGACATACATACATACAGACATACATACAGATATACAGACATACATACAGACATACAGACAGACATTTTGTAAAAACCACTTTTTTGTACTCAGGATGTCCCAAAACGGATATTTCCACAAAAATCTCAACATCGATTTTTTTTGCGATCACTATACTTTCTCTATACTATAGTATAGTGAGAAAGTAAAAATAAGAAAAAAAAGAAGCGAGTAAAATAAGGGAGAAAATTAAGAAGCGCAATTATCATCAATATCTCAGATTTCGCTGGGATATTAAATATCATATTCTGAGAGATGACAAATTTAAGAATATTTTTGGCAAATTACAACAACCTACAGTAGCCCAAAGGACATTTTACAATTCTTTAAGAGTTTCCACTAGCAGTTGATATTTTTGAAAAATGAATGAGCTTATGAAGTTCCAAATTGTTAATTCTAGAATTTGATTTAGCGATTATTTTGTTTTTATTTAAAGTTTTAGGCCTATTCTATTAATTCTTGATAGGGGCATATATAAGACTGATCTTTAGTAAGTCTAATTCATAATAGGCCCTAAGGCATGGTATAAAAAGTACTGAACTATATCCATGTAATGTATTAAGTAGGCCTATATATATTTGTTAAACATAAGTTTTTTTAAGAAATATAAGTTTTTATTTCTTATAGTGATCAAAGAAACCACAATTATACTTCTTGTTGTTATTTGACACCTTATTATTATATAATATATGTTAAAAATCTTAATTTTAGCAACAGCATAACACCCGTTACATTTTAATTTTAACACCTGTTACACAAGATTTAATTTTATGTTTAAAAAAATTGAATGCCAATATCAATTTGAATTACAGTTCCATTACATACATTTACTGTGGAATAACTTATATGTTTTTCAAAATTTTACAGTTTTAAAATTCACAGAGTTTTAAGAACATTTACATGAAGTTCAACTTCACTATCCATTTTCAGTAACACCCGTTACACTCCTTTTTTCTATATTTTAGGCTAACTAAGATATAGTTAGCCTTCGTTGAAAGCCGAAGTTGCTTTTTAGATTTTGTTGTTCCTCGGCGATCCATTGAGAAAACAAATGTTAAACGAAATAACGTTCTCAATAACAATAATTACAAGACGACGCAATAGTACAACAAATAAGAATCTCGGGAGAGCACATGGATGGAAACGCGGGAAACCGTCATCCAACTGTATACAAGCAACATCTGAGACGCGTGGTGGGGGGATTGGTGGCGCGAGTGAGTCATAGCGGCACTGCACCTGCTTCGTGTCAATGACTACATATCAATATTGATTATACATATTGATATGTAGTCATTGTTCGTGTACTCTCGCGACTCGCGTTTGTTCTCATTACTGTAAATGTATAAACAACGATACCGATTAAACCAGCCAGGCGATTTTAAAAATTAAAAGTGTAAAATTAATTAAAAATTATTGTCTTCAAAATGACTACCTGCAATTTGCATTTTTCGTTTTGTAACACAATTATTTTATTATTATTTTTTAAACCAGCAACTTAATTAAAATTTAGCTTCATTGGCGTGAATTCTAATCTTATTCCGTTCACAAATCAGTTTTGCAAATTAACATCGGACGAAAATTCCACCAATAAACACCAATACAAAATGGCTCCATTTTGGTGCTGCGCCGTGGTGGCAGAATTTGGAACTAATCCTGGGATGTTTAGCCTTAACTCCTGTCAGACTCAGAATAGTCAGCAAGAAGTCGAAATAGACAACTGGAGAAAGGTGAAGTAATTTGTCAAATAATTTCCCCCTGTTTTTGTCCTTAAATTCTTTACTTTATACTCGTACAAGTTAGACCAAACTCCAGTAAACTTATTATTTCTCAAAGGTTTTTTTGTCGCTAAGCGATATCTCCTTTAATTCTTCATCAAAATTAATTATTCAAGCTCCATTTTAAAGCTTATGATCCCCGCTATTGTCTAAAAACAGACAAACAGCTTAAAATTCATGTTTTCGTTACAAAAATTTATTAAAAAAACTGTTATATTATACTTCATATGGTTCCAAATGATAGGCGCCATCTATTAACAGTCTGTTTAACTAACATGACAGCTGTTAGTTAAATTGTCTACATTGTATGTGTGCAAGTGTAATCTATCACACAGATCAAACAAAATAAATCAAAGTAAATAAATAAACGTAATTCACTTAATTAAATCAATGTTTCAAATCAGGTAAATACTCCTACCTTGGAAATATTCGCACGGGTCAGCTAGTAATATATAATAGACTAGCTGACCCGGCAATGTTTCGCTATTGCTTAATTTGAAACTTTGAAAGCCTGTAATTCATATCCCTGAGGGCCGATGTAAATTATAATGGGATTCTGCTCATTGCTTGATTTACCTAACCTAAAATTATATTCAGTTTTTGATCCAAATCAGTTGTTGATCAAAATCAGCTGTTTTAAGCTTTTCATACGAACAGCTGTTTCTGATAAAATCAAAAGAAATATTTCTTCTTCTTCCTTAAGATTGACCTTCCATAAGATTAACATTGAAACTTTGAGGGCCACTGGGGCGTAGCCCTAATGTCCTGGGACTTTGGTAAATGGCCTAAAACCTTCCCAGGGTTAACCTGTGTTACTATGCAAAATTTCAAAGCAATCGGATGGACGGTTTGGTAACGCATAAAGGACAAACATACAGACAAACGTACAACCATACATTGAATTTTATATATAAAGATTATTTGTTTAATTCCACCAAAAAAAATATACAAATTGAAAACAAGTGATTAAGAAATTAATCTACTGCACAAGGAAATTAACTGATTACTATGCCATTAGTGTGATCAGTTAAAAAAAGATTATAACAAACATTGAAATTAGAGTTTATCGTGAATTTAAAAAACAAACATTTCCATCTGTAACAAAAACAATTCATTAAAACAAAATAACATTAAGTCTTATAGAAAATAATAGCAAAAGCAATTACTAACAAATATCAACCATTTCAAACATAAAACTCAGATATATTCAATTACCATAAAATACTAAACCAAATTAAACAGCACTAAAACGAAATTTTTTTACAGTAACTAAATCAATCCCTTTTACAAAAAATTAAATCTTGTGCTTTAAGATAAGGAACACTATTTTATAGCATATAACATTATTTAAATACTATTAACACTATTATTAGATCTTATTGATAACCACTTTCCTATTTATTTATAAACATGTTTAATGAGTTAGTGTACCTAATATCTCCCGGAAACTGATTAAAATGCTTTGGCACTAAGTATTGACAAGAATGCCTAACAATATTTTAATCAACTTTTGATAATTTGAAATTCCCGCGGTTATAACTTCTATTGTAGTTCGCCCCTCTATTTCCACTTTGTATATACAAAATAAACGGTACCAGGAACTGGCACATACTTTCTCACAATCATATTTAAATTATTAAACAGATTTATTGTGACTTCATAATTGTAGGTGGGGTAGAAGAGGTGATTTATTAAAGTAGGAGATTAACTAATAAATACTCTTATAATTATCTAGAGAGAGAACTATTCGATCGATTTCGAACAAATTTGCAATAAACACGTCAATTAGGCCTGTATAGATGCACGAAAAAAAATTTGAAATTTTTAAAAAAAAAACCCCCTTTATGGCCAAAAAACCCACCAAAATCAGTTATTATTATTATTAGCTAAACGAGAATTTTTAGAAAGATGCGGGTTTTTGCATATGGTAGAGTACATTAAGGGCTACAAATAAGCCAAATTTTATCAAAATCGTTAGAGCCATTTTTTATTAAAAAAATTATAACTGATTTTTTGGGGGTTTTTGCCGAAAAGGGGGTTGTTTGTCAACATTTTTTTTAAACCGTTTTTCGTGCATCTATTTGACATGTCTGGGGCAAATTTGTTTGAAATCGATCTAATAGTTTTCCCTCTAGCTTTGTATACATACAGACATACATGCATACATACATACAGAGAGACATACAGACAGACATTTTGTAAAAACCACTTTTTTGGACTCAGGGGGTCCCAAAACGGATATTTCCACAAAAATCTCAACATCGATTTTTTGCGATCACTATACTTTCTCTATACAGTATCAATGAATACTTAAACGTTTAAGTATTCATTGACAGTATAGTGAGAAAGTAAAATACTCAAATAAACGGTATCAGGAACTGACATAATTTCCCACAAACATAGTATTTAAATTATTAAACAGATTCACTGTGACTTGTAGGGTGGGTAGGAGAGATGATGTTTTATTAAAGTAGGAGATTAACTAATAAATATGATTATTATTATCTAGAGAGAAAACTATTCTATCGATTTCGAACAAATTTGCACCAAACACGTCTATTAGGCCTGTATAGATGCACGAAAAAAATTTGAAATTTTTTGAAAAACAACCCCGTTTATGGCCAAAAAAACCCCCTCAAAATAAGTTATTATTATTATTATTATTATTAGCTAAACGAGAATTTTTAGAAAGATACTGATTTTTGCATATGGTAAAGGCTACAAATAAGCCAAATTTTATCAAAATCGTTAGAAACGTTTTTTTACTAAAAAATAATAACAGATTTTTTGGGGGTTTTTTGCCAAAAAGGGGGTTGTTTTTCCAAATTTTTCAAAATCCTTTTCGTGCATCTATACAGGCCTACTTGACATGTCTGGTGCAAATTTGTTTGAAATCGATCGAATAGTTTTCGCTCTAGCTTTGTATACATACATACGTACAGACAGACATTTTGTAAAAATTACTTTTTTGGACTCAGGGGGTCCCAAAACGGATATTTCCACAAAAATCTCAACATAGATTTTTTTTGCGATCACTATACTTTCTCTATACTATAGTATAGTGAGAAAGTAAAATATATACGCAGAAATATTATACAGGTAACATTTTTTATTGTTGATGTAAAGAAAAGGAACTATTTCTTTTATTTTTATTTAAAATTATATGTAAACATCATTTGGATAGACTCTTATCTCAGTCTATCAATTAGCATTTTGTTGTGTACCCTCAGAAAGTCATACTGAATTGTAATTTAGTATTTATGAGAGTAAAATGCAATTTTCTCAAAATTAAGATGTTTCATTCTTTAAAATAAAATGTTCTTATGGATGTTTTAAATTGATTATGCCAATAAAAAATATGATACTCGTAATTAAGTTTTTCGTTAAGGACTACGACGAGATATTTGAAATGCTTTTTTAAAGTTGTTTTTTAACCTTTTCATTAAGTTGTCAATCTCTTCCCAACATATGCATTTTGAAAAATGATATATTTCAAACTAGATGGCAAATCAAAAACCTATTAAATTAAATTAAATAAATTTTGTTTCACTAATGTAAACTTTCTTTTAATTTGTTAAACACCAAGTTCTTGTGATTATTTTTCTCAGTACCTTCTCATCTTTACATAAATAAAACAACGTGGTATCGTCTGAAAATTGACTAATTTGTTCGAACTAGGCTCGAACCTGAACAACTCTGTTGAAAATTCAAAATGAAGGCAAACTGGAGGATCGTATACTAAACACTGCGGCAATGGGCTCCCAGAAAAAGCCGAGCAACTATAAGGTTTAAAGAATTGTCCAAAGCAGACTTAAGCAACTGTCCCCACTGTACTGCACCTTTACTTTATAAATAATATTAACGCTTAGTTAAAAAAAATCTTATTTTCGCTTAAGGTAGCTCCATGCACCTTTGCCCCTGATTGACCCGTATTGTTCCAGTTCTAAACATGGTAGTATCCTAAAATAACTCTGCACGATTGTAAAGAACGCCACCCTCTTTTCAAAAGTGGTATCCTGGCGATCCTCCCTGACCAGAGATATCCTTAAATTTTACACAGTAAATTTAAAACGTTAAAATACCGTTTTCGCAAATAAGGGCTACTTAATTTTGATGCCATAGGCCTACGGATTAATATATAGCGTACAGGACCTTATGAGAGAGATAGTGTTGGATTTGTCTCAAAAAGGCTATGGTGGGGAGATCATTCCTTGACAATAAACCTTCACTAATACCATTAATTAAATACTTTCTATTCTAAAGCATATAATCAAAGCTAACTAGGAATATGCTGTCAGTACCAATTGGCTGCCGGCGTTTACTATCTAAACAGAATTTATACTTGTTATTTGATTACTTCGATTTATTGATTTGTGACTTCAGATTGGATTTTGTTTATTTAAGACTACTGTTATTGCTTAAAACGGCTATAGTTAATAAGGGTTAAAACAGTTGCGATAGATTTGCTTGAGGCCTTAGCTATACTTTCCATTGTTACTAGACTAGTAGTTCTGTGAACAGTAGACCTCGCTCGTTGAAATAACAAATGTGGTTTTGATCTTAGGTTAAAAATAGTGTGCCAGAAAGGAAGTAAGCAGAAGGTTTAGCCAGTGAAACATTATTTTGCAATTCCCGCGATTCCAGAGTTTATAGTTCTCGTTTTTTCTTTTCTTGAGCTTTAACTGCTAAAGATTTTTTTTTAGGGTTCATTGTGTTTTATTTAGGTTAATAATGCGTAAGGTAGCTAAAAATATCGCGCTTTTGAGGGAAGATAGAATTAAATATTTACATACTTAAATAACTAAAGCCTTACAATGTATTTACAGTTCCATATCATATTTCAATATTAGAAATAATGAAAACAAACGATGTTAAAGCGTCGTGATAGTGATATCAACCCATGTACCAACACTTCCCACGCGTCCAACGGTAATTTTTTGTATGTATGTCCTTTATAGCCGCGAGGTTTTATTTGCTTCATCTCATTTTTTAATTCAAGTAAAGCTAAGTCAAATACTTTTTATGGAATAACAATTTACAAGTATACAATTCAATTCTTTGATTTATTCTCTACACTTTCTTATAATTGACATTTTTGGGCAAAGGATGTAGGCCCTACTGTATTCCTAAATTACTATTGAAAATAGGCCTAGTTTTAGCAGTCTTGTAGTAGGAACATAAAAACTGCTTTTTTCAAAATAAGAAATTTTAAATTGATAAATATTTGTATACAGTTCTATTTAGAACTAAATTACGAAACTTTTTTACGTTTATGAAAAAAATTACAAAACATTTTTACTACTTTTTATGTAGGCCTAAAGTTGAACTTTTCCTTTCGTTACTGAACATCCTTGTTTCTTGAGCTAATAACTTTGTTAATTTTACTTCAATCATTTTTTACTGGCATATATGAATTCTTTGAACCTTTATCTACAAAAAAGCTATGGAACACTTTTGAATTAACGTATCAAAACATGGTTAAAATACAAAAACTTGGACGATTTTTAACAAATTTGAAGTTTGCTGCCATTTTGTGAGCTTACCGTTAGAGATACAAAAAAAATCAAAAATACAATTTTGTTTGAAATCAAATTTGCTACCCGCAAAATGTAATTAGTTTTTAAATTCGACTTGCGGTTAAGCCACAAACTGGCTTTGGAAAAAACCTTACACTGAGAGAAACGGTGCAGCCGCCATTTCTATTTTATTTAAGAGGTTAAAAATAAAAAATGGAAAAAACCGTATATATACATCGCTCGGCCTAGGAATAAGGAACATTCATGCAAAAAATCACAATCGGTCAAGGCGTTTGGCTGTAATCATGAGACAGACAGACACACAGACGAAATGCAGAACGTTCGAGCTAAAACGGAGACCTGGCTTCGCTCGGACAATTAAAAGTTTGCTTTTATTTGATTGAAGAAATTCTGCATTTTTTGTGGTTTTAGGACGGAAAGTTGGATTAGCCGTCAATTGACCCGGTCAACGATGTAAATAGCATTGAATATACATTTGTAAAACATTGTTTACAGTAAATTGTAAACTAAATATTTTTGTTAAAAATACATATTTGTTAAAGCACATAAGTTTTGAGGTATACGTATTTTTATAAAAAACGGACAGACGTAAAATAAAACTTTTCTCAACCCTGTGACCCTGAAAATATAATTGTATGGCGACCCAAAAGCTCTTGCAGTAAAACATCAAGAAAGTTACGAAATTAACAAAAATTGCCCTTATTGTATTGTATAACTCAAATTAAGTAAGTGTTAATTATTAGTATTACAGAACCAACCCCTGTAAAATATTTTATCTGCAATCAAACTAACAATTGTGTAAGGCGGTTGCATTTGTCTCTGAATATATACGTGGTTTCAGGTAGCTTAACGGTTAAATACGGTTTTAGGAGTTTTACATTACCAATTTGAGACATAATAATAAAGAACCTAATATTACTATAAAATACAAATTATTGTTTTAATTGTAGGTAGTAACATCAGGTTTTTTTTAAATTTAATATTTTTGTGATCATAGTATAACTAATATTTTTGTTTAAATTCCCAAACTGTGTCTAGAATTTCTGCAAGTCATGACAAGTGAGGAATTAAGATTCCTCGTTTGTCATGTCTGTCAGAGTCGATATTCCCCTACCTCCAAAATATTTGACAGTTATAAAGCATGCTAACCCACGTATACAGCAAAAAATATATACAGTGTTTCAGGAGGAACGGATAATACTTCAAGAACTTGTACAGCGAAAAAATGTCATATGAACCTGGAAAAGCTTCGTTTCCAGATATCGACCTTTTTTTACAAAATAATTCATATTTAGAAAAATGTTTGACCGATTAAGTTCAAACTTGGCATGAAGTTTAACCTAACAATGACTTATCGGATGAAAGTCGACAGTTAAGTTATGTGTAACAATTGGTTTGTTCAACCCGGCATTCTATACCAACACAATAAACACAACAATATTGTATGTACATAAATATGCTGTTATTATCTTTAACTTAATATTATCCTTCATTCAATTGTTTTAACAGTTATACCATCATAAAGGGAATGAAAAGAGCTACAAAAAAGGTATCTTGACATTCTTTAGTAATTATTTAGGTTTACAATTTTCAAACAGCCGCCATTTTGAAACACGTGATTGGATATAATCCTTTATATTTTTCTTTAAGTAAATCATAGTTAGGTTAAACTTCATGGCAAGTTTGAACTCAATCGGTCAAACATATCTCTAGATATGAATTATTTTGTGAAAAAAACAAATTGACGGATAAATATCTGGAAAACGAAACTTTTCGGGACCTATGTTCAGATGAACAATTTTTCTTATTTTTAGCTGTATAATCAGCTCCTGAAATATTTTATGATACTGTTGTGCGGGTTGTAGTTCGAATGAGCTGTTTTAAGGATAGGTAGCAAAACAATTTTTATGATTTTTTGGTAGGCCTATGTAGTTTTTAAGACATTTCCAAAAGAATTGTTAAAAATCCTATCTCCCTCTATTTTTCTAAAATATTGTAGGTAAAATTTAGAAAAACTATTATGGATGCTAGGTGTACCGTGTACAGATAATTAAAAATGTTGGTGTAACTAATTCAAAAACTATAATTCCACGTGTAATTCCTCACCTAAAATAATGTGTTAAATTGCGACCCCCCCCCTCTCTCCACATAATTGCAACCATCAAGTTAATAACTCACCAGCCGCCACTGGAAGAAAATGAGAGAAAAATATTACAATTATGTAACATGGTGATTAAAAAAAAATCCCCGTAGCGAAGCACGGGGTTCAGCTAGTCTATATTATATCGAAATCTCGTGTCACAGTGTTTGTTACCGATTTTTATGAAATTTTTAGTGTAATTTTGAAGGTCTGAGAACAGGTCGTAGGCTACTTTTTATACCCCTAGGTTAGAAGAGTTGTTAGTAACAACCCCTAAAACAATAAGTACTAACTTTTATACTTTCCTTAAAGCTAGAGAGCTGAAATTTTGTTCACTTTTGTCTTACAAGATACATATAAAATATAATCCAGTGTTATACTTTGTCACATTCTGCTAAGGGGTGAAAATGTAGTAAACAACCCCTAAAACTATAAATATTAATTGAATGCCGCCTAGTAACGTGAAATTTGGTACACATATTCCTCACTAAAAGCACTATTCCTATATTCCTCAGGCGCACTAAAAATTGATTTTAAAATAATTTGCTTTTAAGGGTTGAAACAACCCCTAAAACAATAAATATTGTTTGCTATATTTTCCTTAAAGCTAGAAAGCTGAAGTTTTGTACATTTATTTATTACAAGATACATATAAAAATAAACCAGTTTTACTTTTCGTTACGTGCTGCTAAGGGTGAAAATGTGAGAACAACCCCTAAAAACAATAAGTATACAGTTTTGTACTTTCTTTAAAGCTAGAGAGATGATAATTTGTCAATTTATTTCTTACAAAATACATTTAAAATATAAACCAGTTTTACATTATGTCACGTTCTGCTAAGGGGTGGAAAAGTAGTAACAACCCCTAAAACAATAAATATTAATTTGTGTACTTTCCTTAAAGCTAGAGAGCTGAATTTTGTTTCATTTATGTCTTACAAGGTAGGCTACATATAATAATAATTTGTTTTTAGGCCAGTCTTATAATTTGTCACGTTCTGCTAAGGGGTGAAAATGTAGTAACAACCATTAAAACTATAAATATTAGACTCCTAATTGAATACCGACTAGGAACGTGGAATTTGGTACACATATTCCTCGCTAAAAGCACTATTCCTATATTCCTCAGGCGCTAGAGGCTCACTAAGAAAAGATTTTAAAATATTTGTCCTTTAAGGGTTGAAACAACCCCTTAAGCAATAAATATTGTTTGTTATCCTTTCCTTAAAGCAAGAAAGCTGAAGTTTTGTACATTTATTTCTTACTAGCTGATGTACCCGTTCTTCGCACGAAAAAACTGCGTGTAATTTGAGAAACTTAATTTTAATTACTATGTTTGTGTTTGCCCGTTAGTTTACCATTCGTTGACAATGGCTATCCAGTTTCGCCATGGAGAGGCCGGCAAACATGGAGAACATATTATTTACAATTTGTACAATAACATTTTCACATGTTTACTGCAAGACTTCTCTGTAGACTATATTGGCAGTTTGACCCTCAGGTTGAAGGACAAACAAACTGTCAGGTGAACTCACTCTGGAGCAGGCAACGTAAAGCTGAGCGTGGGAGAAACAGTCATTCCGCAAATCCACACCAGTTACTTTTAAAGTTTGGCCTTGAGCTTTATTGATTGTCATGGCAAAGCAAACTTTAATTGGGAACTGTAGGCGTTTAAACTCAAAGTGATAGTCTGATGGAATTAAGGGTATTCTTGGAATAAAAACAGTTTCCCCCTGGCCTACTCCTGACATTATTGTAGCCTCTATGACGTGATTATAGAGTGTCTTCACCTGGAGCCTTGTGCCGTTACATAGTTTGGGGGTACTGATGTTTCGGAGCAGCATGATTGGTACACCCACCTTGAGGCTTAGACTGTGAGGTGGGATTCCTGGTGGATCCAGAGTATTGAGAAACTCTACGGGGTAGTGAACAGCGTTCTCCATCTCTACTACACAATCAACTGACTCGTACTTCATCTCCTTCCCCGGCATTTCCGCTTAAAGGATGTTGTTGATTAGCCTTGCAGACTCATTCGTAGGAGTACGAATCGCTCATTCTCTCAGAAATGCCGGATCAACGAAGTTCATGTTTTTCAATCTTGGGTATATGTGTTTAGTTAGGTCTGCAACTTTCTGAACTACAGTGCATAGGCTAGCAGGAATTTTAATTTTGCCATCGTTCTCCTCTAACTGACCATTTCATATTTTCAAAAGCAGGTTTGAAAATATGGCCATTTCTGAATGCTTCATCAACTGAACTCTCATATTTTCTTTTAAAGTAAGAACGTTTATTTTAGGCCATAGGTACGATGACTTTATACATGCCTTAACCTCATCGGCGCGAGTTCCTCTAGGGACGATGGGTAAAGTTTGTCTAAAATCTCCGGCTAAGAGTACAGTCACCCCACCCATCAAACGATTATTATTCTTTAGATCTTTTAACGTTCGATCAAGTGCCTCCAACCCTCCCTTGTGGGCCATAGTGATTTCGTCCCAAACTATCAGCTTGCAAATTCTCAAGACGTGAGCCATGTCGCTTTGCTTTGAAATATTGCAAAGTGGCGTTTCATGGTGGTTGAGGTCCAAAGGCAGCTTGAAGGTGGAATGCGATGTTTTTCCCCCAGCAAGTAAAGTAGCAGCGATTCCTGAAGAAGCAACAGCTATTGCTACTTGTTTGTCCTTTCTGATTGTAGCCAACAGTAAGTTAATGAGGAACGTTTTCCCGGTGCCTCCAGGAGCGTCCAAGAAAAATAATTTTCCTAACTCAGAATGTACATTGGTCATCAAAGTTTTATAGACTTCCTGTTGTTCTGAGTTGAGTTTGGACTCGTTTTCCTGGACTAACTCTGATAATTTGGCTACGTCATAGGAAACCTCCCTTAGTAACTCACGATTGGCTATATCAATATTGTGGGCTCGTGATGGAGTGGGCATACCGTATTGCTGCAGATGATGACCAGACATAGCAAAGACCAAATCATCAAGTACGATTAAGGCCCTGTTATATACGATAGCTATATCGGTCAGCTCTCCTTCTTGAAAGTCTCTCTGTATGTTACATTTTATATCTTCCGACATGCTGTCTTTGAAGTTCTCCCAGAGGTTGAGAGGATCAGCTACCTGGCAGAACACTAACAATACTGAAAAAAGATGACGAATCTTGCTGGGAGACTCTGAGATCACAGCCTCCTCCAGAGTTTGATGCCATTGATTGTCATCCTCAAGTAGTCCCAGTGCTCTGCAGGCTGATTGAAAAGATGGATGTACAACGCCGTTAACATTTTTTAGAGCACTGAAGCACGTGGGGCCCCGAACGTCATGGAGTAACATACGTAAATAGTAACAATCAGTTTTCAGAGGATGCACGGTGTATACTCTACCTAAAACATGATCTTCTTTTACTCCACGGTGGTCTGGGACATTTTTGCCTTGGACCCTTCTAGAGAATCTATTATTTTTCCACACATAATACGCTGGAACCTCACTGTACAAAAGGGTCCGAGCAAAGGAATCTGTCTTACAGAGATCAAAAAATGCCATTAGAGTTGTCTTTGGTGGGTTCTTGGCCTTATCTTCAACGTCGTTAGCAGTGAAGTAGACTCTTTGGCCATTTTCTAGGTGGACTGAAAGATGCATGACGGGTGGATATCTCTCATGTATAGGAAAACAGAAGATCCGCCATGCTGCCTCTGAAGAACTGATGTAGCGACCCGACTCGTACCGCGATATCTCATCAAACTCATTCTGGAGAGCAAACGCTGCCTGATCACTGCCCTTGTTCACGTACTTACATATATTTAATCGATTTTACTGAGTTACATAGCTCGACGTTAATATGAGCTTCAAAAGTACGTGAAAGCACAGGATTATAAGGCACCACCCATCTGTTGTCTATTTCAGTATCTTTAACTTTCACTGTAAAGCCACCATCATTTGGAGAGCGTCGGCGATACTGTTGGTAACCGTCATCAGCAGTCTGTGTGTCCTTCGAGAAAGGGCGAGGGTATCGCTTGCTGCAAGAACCATTTACCATACAGGGAGAGTTTCGGTTTAGGACTCCACAGGGTCCATGTATCATCGTAGACTTGACTATTTCATGGAGGGCGGGATCAACGTCAGGGTCCGGTATTTCAGCGCTGATGACACTATCAGTTTGGCTTGGTGTGATCCTGTTAGTAAGCCACAGTAAGATATGAACATGAGGCAGTCCACGCTTTTGCCATTCTACTGTATACATATAACACCTAACTGGCCCAAATAACTGCCCTTTTGTAAGTAACTGGATAAGTTTCTTAACTTTTAAGCGGAACAACCTTGCTATAATATCGTGCCTACAATGAGGGGCCTGTCCACCACGTAGTTTTTCTAGTATTTCGGGCCATTTAGGGTTACATGTTACGGTTATGAATAAATCTGGCCGACCGTATTTGCGCACGTAAGTCATGGCGTCCTGTGTTCTTTCGTGCATATAACGCGAACCCCCGGTGTAACTGGAAGGCAAAACCACAATTTTTCCCAGCTCAAACGCTTGGCCGTCACGTTTATCAATTTCATCCCTCAGATGAACGTATTCCTCCACCCGCAGCTTATTCTGATTATGTCGTAAGAAATTTAGTCTCTCTGTATCAATTTTGGCAAACATATCAGTTAAAAACTGATTTAAGAGGCTGCAATAACGTAAAAGAAGATTTTCCTGGCCTTCTCTTTCCATAAGTCTGTATGAATAGGAGGAGGAGGCCGATACTGTTTTCTTGGTGGGAGCTTTGGTAGTAGGATTAATCTGAGGGATGCTGATAGAGTAACCGTCTTCTCCGTGGCAGAACATGAGCGGATACTGCAGCGCATCGTAAGCACGATGTGTCTCACTTATACGAATCAGTCGTGTGTCTCTGCTGTGCAGCACAATGTCTCGCTTCTCAAACGTTTGACCCACTATCATCAAAGCCACTTCTGATTTAGAAGGCGTATTGTACCGGCCTCTGTGTGCACCGGCCGGTTTCCTGTCTGCAGATATCACAACCTGAAACTCTTTGCCCTGTGATGTGCTCTCCAGAGCCATTTTAAAGTCTTTAATGTATGGATTAGAGTCATGCAGCATTTTTTGTATTTGGTTCACTAACCATGGCTTTACAGCGGGCGCATTATCACACCGTAAGTTACATTCCCTCTCCTCATCTCCAACAAAATAAACCTGTAAAAATGATGGTTTGCTTTCTAATGGCAGTAAGAGACTTCCTATCAGATGATAAACTTGGCCTTGGACTTTAAAGGTCGGCATAAAATTGCCTTCTTTTATTTCTTTCGCTCCAAAGGAAGTCATTTGAAAGCAATTATTGTATTGTCTGATATTGGACAAAAAGTGTACTGAGTTAGAGTGATTATTTGTTAAAAGACTGTGAAGGAGCTCTGGCGGGGACGGAGGAGAAGGAAGGTAGACCTTTCCATTTGCAAAACAAAGGCCGGGGCTCTCATCTTTCCATTTCTTAGCTTTGCACCACTTACATGTAGTCATAGGTCCTATGGTAAGTGTCATATCTTTGTCGTATTCTGTGTTACAATTATATTTAAATCCTGCCATAGTCTTTACGGTCCAAGGCAGCTTATTTATTTCAGTTCTTATGGTGCTGTACTTTTTTACAGCTGTTTGATTTAGATCAGGATTTTTTTCATTGAATTTTTTGACGGCCAAGCGGTGTATTTCAGGTTTCTTTCCAGTATATTTTTTTACAGCTGCTCGATTTACATCAGGATTTTTTTCATTGAATTTTTTGACGGCCAAGCGGTGTATTTCAGGTTTTTTTTTGTTTATATTTTTTAACAGCCTCTCTGTTTGCTTTTCTGCGATTATTATTGGAAAACCTGTTTCGTCTCTTTTTACCTCGTTTCGTCATATTCTCAGGAGATTCTACAGTACAGTGATCTGATTCAATAGTTACAGAGGATCCACACGATTCTACTTGAGACATAGATTGAGATTTGTGAACATCTGTGTCTAGGTTATGGAAAGATTCCTGGATTACCTCAATATTGTGTGTATTGCCAGGTTTCAGGGGGATGACGTTTTCGTTCTGTGGTAATTCAAGGACAGTAGGATCTAGAGGAATAAGAACATCAAAATGGCCTCTTATAAGCTCCCCAATAAACCTCAACCTTTTGAACCCCTGAGTAGACTCCCCATAACTGCAAAAAAGAGTACCGTCTCTGTAAACCTGTATTTCATAAGAAAATATCTCAGAGGCTGCTTGGATTTCACAAGAAGTCCCAAACGTGTACGGTTTGCTCATTTTCGCCACATATCCTGCTTTAGTTTTATAAATGTCGCCTGTTTGAGTTAAAGTGAATGGCTTAAACCTACGCCAGTTGTTGGAAACGTGTTGCACGACACTGGTCCGCACTTGAAACCCCAGCGAGTCAGTGCCGCGCAACGCCAGGGCCAAAGAATAGAATAGGCACTGGCCGTCAGGATTGACAGTGAGAACACGGTGCGGAATACGCACTCCGTCCACGGTTATCACTTCTATTTCCATCGTCGGTTGAATGAAACTCAAAATCAACGAATAACTTTGTATAAATAAAAATAAATGAATGAAAAACTCTGTATAAAAATAATAGTAGTCCTATTCAAAAAATAATAATACTACAGCATGAGCAACAGTATATGGAAACCGCAGGGAAACCAAGGTCAATGTAGGCTAGTAATAACCCCAAAAACACGAAGTGATGGGTTCAGATGTGCCGTGTAGGCCGAAGTAGTCGAAGTGTGTTAGTGGAAAGTTGTTCTACTATCCACTAATAACATGACAATCGCAGAAAGAAGAACTGTGTTGTCTACGTAAATGGCAAATAAGGCAACGGACAGTGAGTGCAGTTGTTAACAGTCTAACCTCTGCAAGCAGTGCTGGCCTTGCTGGCATACTACGGTCTACGGCCCGAGCCTGTCTGAACTCTGAACTCGAGGGGTGGCTTCCCCCACCACTCATCAGCAAGCACACGAGGTCTAGTTGTATGGCAT
>JAGFPH010004405.1:5308-35736 GCA_018207615.1 Philaenus spumarius | reverse complement strand
GACAGTAGACAAGGATATTTTTGTTTATAAAATTTTTTCCCACATCCAATACACCTAAAATATGAAGTACAATAGATAGGAAATAGAATAAAACTGGATATTTTTTAAACTTAACAATAGCTTCTGAATAATCTTGACATTTGCAGAAAAACGCTTTAACTTTTACATCTGAAACTAAATTCCACTCTTATCCAATTATGGAAATATATAAAAATAAACGGTACCAGGAACTGGCACATACTTTCTCACAAACATATTTAAATTATTAAACAGATTCACTGTAACTTCATAGTTGTAGGTGGGGTAGGAGAGGTGATTTATTGAAGTAGGAGATTAACTAATAAATATTATATTTATTATCTAGAGAGAAAACTATATTCGATCAAATTTGCACCAAACACGTCAATTAGGCCTGTATAGATGCACGAAAAAAGGTTTTGAAAATTTTGAAAAACAACCCCCTTTATGGCCACAAAATTCCCAAAAATCCGTTATTATTATTATTATTATTTGCTAAACGAGAATCTTTAGAAAGATGCGGTTTTTTGCATATGGTAAGGTACATTAAAGGATACTAATAAGCTAAATTTTATCAAAATTGTTAGAGCCGTTTTTTTATAAAAAAATAATAACAGATTTTTTGGGGGGGGTTTGCCAAAAAAGAGGTTGTTTTTCAAAAAATTTCAAAACCATTTTTATACATCTATACAGGCCTACTTGACATGTCTGGTGCAAGTTTCTTTGAAATCGAATGAATAGTTTTCGCTCTACCTTTGTATACATACAGGCATACATACATACAGACAGACATTTTGTAAAAACCACTTTTTTGGACACAGGGGGTCCCAAAACGGATATTTCCACAAAAATCTCAACACCGATTTTTTTGCGATCACTATACTTTCTCTATACTATAGTATAGTGAGAAAGTAAAAGGTACCCAAAATTCAACTCCTATAAAAACAAGTGTATGTAGGTACCGTACATCCGTGAGTCACAAAGAGTATAGCCCATGTGCATGGTTGTATAATATGACAATAATAATTTTAAAGACATATGTTACGTTATTGAGCAGTTGCCAACAATAAACCCCACTTCAGACATATAACAGGTGATTTCACTCACCATCTGTAATACTTGAACCATACCTAGCCTATATTATACTTTGGAGTTATGATTACAAGTTTACACCTTCAATCGAAACAAACTTCTTATAATGTCTGGGTGTTGGTTGTTTTTGTATATGGAGTTATAAAACTAATGTAGACTACAGTATGCTATATAATCGTCTTTAAGTTTAGAAATCGTAAAAAAGTTTGTCCTTTTACAAACTTTTTGTTTACCTACTCAATTTCTTGACAGCCTAAAAAACAACTTAGGCCTACAAAGATATAAAACTATATTTTTAAGTATATCATTATCTTGGGCTATTGGTCTGAATTATTGCTAACAGAATCATAAAAGTTTGAGCTTCTGTTAATTTACAAATATACGGTAGGCCTACCGTCGATGAAAACTTAAGTGAATTTTAAATGAACAATAATATAGTTTTGCCTAAATGACTATAAATATTTAGGGTTAAAATTGTTGATTTAAGTAGGCCTATGATTAAAATATATGATTTTTTGTTTTGATTTCCAAAAATTATTTCAGGTGTTTTATTAAAATGTTTAATAATTGTAGACTCTAAACTTTTTCCATGTTGAAAAGCCCTTTCACCATAATAGCCAGTTAGATATAGTTTGTTGTTTGTAGGCCTAAGTAGTTTCTTCTGAAGAACGATGTAAAAAATATTGTAAAAAAATACATTTTCAACGACTTCTAACTTCAATACAAGTCATAATGCCTACATTAGTTCTATAAAACATTAAACTTAATATTTTGAAGATATACCGTTTCTTATATGTATAAAATTAATCTGCACATGATTTTTCACAGGGTCTTACTAGTCTTTTTACAATACATGTGTGTCTCTCATTTTGCAGGCCTATCTAAACTATAGTTAATTAAATAAACTTTACAAGATAAATTTGAATACTGTACTGTATTTTACCTGTATTGTAAACCAGCATAACTGTATCCATAACCTTTACACAGTCTCAAACATGCTTCTGGTACAAGTGTGTCTCCAAAATCTGTCTTTAAATTAAGTCTTCTGTTTTCAACGTCATCCTTAAAGCAACCTTCATACTTATAGCCTGTATTGGCTACAGTGGTCACTGGATTCAGAAAATAAAACACACATTTTAAATACCAGGAAAATTAAGACAAATTTGTAAATACATATAGCCTATTTGTAATTTCATATAATTTGTATTTTTGTAATGAGGTCTATTCTTAAGGAATTACATTAATTCAGTTAACTTATTCAGAAAATAATTAATTATATGAACTATAAAGTTTGACAGATCTTTTGCACTTGTGTAATATCTGCATTGTAAGTATTTTAGCTAAGCGGTAAAGGGGAAATATTAGAAGTGATACAATTCCCTTCTCCAGATTAAATATTACCTCGACCAAGAAATACATTTAAACTATTTCTTGACTCTATCTCCTTGGGAAGCAACATAGAACTTCAGGTTTTGTTTCCACTCTTGATAGCAGTGTTGGAACTTAGAATATTAAATCTACTGCAGCTGGTCAGTTGTGTTTAAAAATGTTAATGTCTTTCATGCCAAATTTAGTGTCATCAAAAAACTGTGATGTGGTTTATCATCAGTTTTCCTGCAATCACTCTGAGGGCTAACTGGCATTCAGACCATACGTATCTGATTCTATCAACAATGTTGTCTATTCTTCAAGTTGTTATAATTCTTCGTCCTAACTGTAATTCATTTGGAGTAAAACCGGTGGTTTCATTATGGACTTCATTTAACATATCATTAATGTCTGGAATGCATCGTGCCCAATTTTTATATTGTCGAGAGCAATAAGTCCTTAGGCATCGTTTGACTTCTCGTATGGGTCGTTCAGCCATATTGGTCTGGGGTGGTAATATGGATTATATACTGTCTCGATGGATTGTTCTTTTAATTTATTTTACCAAGCTTTGCTGTGAAATTGGGTCCAGTTATCGCTCTGTAATAGTTGTGGTATGCCGAATTGGGGGAAATGGTGTTCGAAAAGATTTTGCAAAATAGTTTTTGTATTGGCTGTTCTTATGGGGTATAGTTTTACAAATTTTGTGAAGATGTCCAACACGATGAGTATATATTTTACTCTCCCGATGCTAACTGTTAGTGGTCCGATGATGTCCACTGCAACTTGGTGGTTTTTTCCCTTACATGAGATTCCTTTCGCTGTTCCTATAGGTGGATGTGTGTTGCATTTATACCTTTGGCAGGGGTCGCATGTAGATAAAGTGGTTCTGATCCCGTCGTCCCATGTCTTTAAAGATAAAACTTTCCCGTAGGATATCGAAACTTTTTTCGTGCCACAGTGTAAATAATATTCGTGACATGCCCATATAAGTCGGTCTATTAGATGTTCAGGGATGATTATTAACCATTTGTTTCTTAACCTTTGGTATAAAATCCCTTTGATATCGGTCTTCCAGTGTTATATCTTTATTCTCGCTTGCTCTTTCTAATTTTGTTCTTAACTCCGCTAGTTTCGGGTCGACTAATTGATGATTTTCATCAAGTCTACTCAATTCTTCGTTAAGCCTGGTATCTTGCATCCTTTGTACATATGCAATTGTCAGTTCATGTTGTCGGTCATCTTGGTTGTCGGTCGTTGTAATTTTGATTCGGCTGAGTACGTTGGCTGTTTGATTTCGTTTCCTTTGCAATGAGATATTTTGAAGTTATAGTCCTGTAATATTAATGCCCATCGCGTTAATCTTGCGTTGAGAAGTCTGCAATTTTTAATAAATGTTAAAGCGTGATTGTCGGTTATAATGGTTAGATCCGTGCCATAGATGATGTACCTTGACTTTTGTAGACAGTAGATTATCGCAAGTAGTTCCTTTTCGGTTGTTGTATACTTTCGTTCTGCTGGTTGCAACACTCTTGATAAAAATAAAATAGCTCCTTTCTTCCCGTCTTCGTCGATTTGGTATAAGTGTCCCCCTATTGCGTATTCTGAAGCATCAGTGTGTAAATAGAATGGTTGGTTTGGATTTGGGTGATGTAGAACTTGTGTTGTGAGAAATAATTTTTTTATGTCCGTGAATGTGTTTTCATCTTTTTCGGTCCAGTTAAATTTTGTTTTCTTTGAAGTTAAACGTAATATTGGTTGTATGGTATGAGCAAAACAGTCTATAAATTTGTTGTACTATCCGATACACCCAAGAAATGATTTTAACTATTTTCTAGTTTTAGGTGATGGAAATTCGAGGATCGGTTGTACTTTACTATCATCCATTTGTAGTCCTGATGACGTCATTGTGTACCCTAAGAATGGGATTGAATCTCTGCAAAAAATAGATTTTCTCAGGTTCACTGTCATATTTGCGTCTTGTAATTTTTGAAAGATATATGTGAGATGCCGTAAATGTTGATCGAAATTGGATGAAATGACGCAAATATCGTCTACGTATATCATAGTGAATGCCTCTATTTTATCGTCGAATACACAATCCAGTGCTCTCACTAATGCGACTTGCGAAGTTTAAAGTTTCAATAGGCCATATTTTCTTTTATCGGTTCTTCTTTGTGTATTTATTCTTAATTTCCTTCTGATGGGACTGTACGATATCCCTATACCTACAGTGTTAAAATTGAGTTGCCAACTGCCGCATATAGATCGCGTTGGCGTTCAGTTTTTGTGTAAGTTGGGATTTATTTATTAATCATTTATAATGTAAATACTGAAATGTTTCATATTTTATTTTATTTTAATTTCTGTTTGACTATTTATAGTTTTAGTAGACCAGTTTGTTATTTTTTGTATTTAATAGTTTTATAATTTATTGTTAAATTGGTTTTTATTGTTAGTAATAGATACTTGTATTAGATTTAATGTGGCTCCTCCCATTCCCCCACCAGGTCGGTCTTGGATTAACCTGTATGGGGAGGAGTGGGGGGGAAGGCGGGTATATATAGCTCTGTAATATTGTATGTATACTTTAGTAGTGTTAAAACCCTCTGAGGATGATGACCATGTCATCGAAATGTACATAAGGGTAACGTATTAAACATAACTTACAATTTAGTTGTTTAGTTATTGTTTTTGTTCCTTGTTTTGTGGTTCGGGTTTTTATTTAAATCAGTCTGATTTTGTCGCCACAGTGCTCTTTCATTTGTTTAACTTACCTTTCTTTTAAATTAAACTTACCTTTTCCTTATAAAATATAAAAAAGAAATAGAAACAGTAACCATTTGTGTATTAGAGAATAACCTCCAAATCAGTTCGATGGCATTTCACTATTGTAAATAATTTAAATTTATCAAAAGTGCAGACAATTAGTTTTATTATATAAAATAGCATAGTATATTAGTCAAATAAGATATCAAAGTGATTGAATTGTATAAATTAACTTACATTTAAAAACAATGTATTGTATATAAAACGAATATTTCAAAATTAATAATATTTAAAAACAGTTTCAATGGCAAATATTATTCAAAGTTATATAAAAGCATAAGTGATATAAATAATCGGCAAAAAAAAAGGACTTAACATACAAATATAATTTAAAATGCAAACTCAATGCCTAATAGACCAAAGTAATGACAAGTAATCAACTGTGGCAGTTTTTTAGCGAATTTCCAAAGGAAAAATGAGCTATTGCAGTGGCCCTTATGGTAAGACCCAAGGTCGGGAGTAGCAAATGAGCACCGATCATGGTCCCCAGAACACGTTTTGGGGTGTCATTAAAAATCATATATAATATATGTATATATTTATGTATGTATGTGTGCGCATTCTAACGGACGCATTTTACATCCGATTTGGACCAAATTTGGTACACACATTGGGTTTCTAAGTCGCTTGAACTGGTAGGTTAGCAAAAAAAATGGACCGGAAGTAGACCAAATTTTTGACCGGGAGTAACTTTATGTATATATGTGTGCGCACTCTAACAGACGCATTTTATGTCCGATTTGGTCCAAATTTGGTTCACACGTTGGTTGTCTACGTCACATGGACGAGTTCGTTAGCCAAAAAATTTGACCGGAAGTAGACCACATTTTTAACCGGAAGTATCATGTATATAGTGTAACATTTTGTATATATCTAAGTAATTTCAAAGTTAGAGAGTCCTGGTTAACAAATAAAAATACAATGAAATGTAAGATTCAGTATAAGCCTACCTACCTACCAACCTACCTATATAGCCTAGCCTAGAGCAGTCAAAATTAATATCTTAATAAAGTAACTTCGGGATTTTGAATGAGTAAATTAAATCACAGTAAATACACAAATGATAACAAGCTTAAGCTAAATTAAATTAAACTTACCGTATAATATAAATAAATCAAATTTTTAATCATTAAATTAGCCTATAAAAACAGAGGCAAGTAAGAACAAAATCATTGTATTTAACCGATGCAGATTAAGTTAGTTTTAGTGTAAATGAGATTGTAAATTAAGTAAAAGCATTGTGTATAATTTAAATTATAAATGATTACTTGTAAAATTCTAAAAGAAAGTTAGTGTGTTTCGATGACCTAAAACACAATCACGTACGTAATACATTCGTTTCACGGCAGAGGTGAATGCCATTGTCTAAACTGTGAACTAAGAAAAAGAGCAGATTTCTAAAACAGCTGGTGGTAACTACAATATGATACTATTATATGAAAATATAAAATGGATATTTTGGACTTTATTAACAATTCAAAGTGAAATAAACATTTAATATAATTAAAAGTGATACCAAGGACATAAAATATAACGCTAATTGTAAAGTTCGTTATATTTAATAAAACATGACTACATACACGCTAAGCAAATGAACACTGCTAACAGAAGTTATGGAGTTAAACTATAAATGGCCGTATCGATTCTTAGAGCGGTAATTGTTTAAATTTATAGGCTTTCTTTTACAGTCCTTTCTGAATAGCCATATAATACAGTTGCATTTTGATGTGCAGTAATTAAACCAAATTAATAAGAAGAACTGAATTGATTTAAAGGGTTTTGAACATTAATTAGAAAGAAACTAAAATTAAACACCAGAGCTATAATATATAAACTTGTTTATAGCAGCATTTATTAGAATCTGCAGCCTAGGTAATATATATTCAACCAATTTTCACAAACCCATATTCCAAAGTACCAGAAATTTGATCATCTAAATTAATAGACTTGAGAACATTTAAATTAACTTCGATTTGGCCATATGTATATAGTGAACATTTTGAATAATAGTAAATTTAGTCTGTAATATTCCTTTGTAGTAGTTTTAAGCATAGCATTAAGTGATTGCATATTTAACTAGCCAGGTACTCTTTAACCCGAGATAGAGAGAATATAAATTAAAATTTGTATAGTCATTAGTTATATTAAGCCTATACAGCAAATAAGATAATATTGTTTCGGTGCTCTAATAAACTTTAAAAATAATTGTGTAAGGAAGAAGTAATTTCAAACTTAATAAAGTACAAATTTTGTTAACCATAAAGAGTGAGTTATTGTAGAAGTTTGAAATAAATAGAATAATAAAACTCATAAATATCACATTATAATTTTTGGCTTCCACAACTAGTGGGGCATTTCAAAAGAATATAGTATATCTTTATAATTTGGCTCACAACGTGTGGCATTTCTAATAAGAAAGAATTTGTATTTTAAATTTGGCGACCAACGTGCTGGCTAATTGTTAAATAGGCAATCAAAATTTGTAAAGGAACAATCAGTAATATTTAATAGTAGTTAGAAATTTTAAATAGTTAATATTTAATAATTTAAATTCACAAAAATGGCAGAATCAAATACATATAATTTAAGAGACCAGCCTAAAGAGTCAAAAAGGAAATTAGAGGGTGATTCAAAAGTTAAAACTTCTAGGCCTAAACCAAATGTAGATGCAACTACAGGGGAGATGGTAGAAATTGTAGAAATTCAAGAAGTTAGGCTTCAAAAAGAGGTAGTTGATACAAATATTGCTGCTGATAGTGAAATGACACAGCAAGGGAGTAATAATGATGATAGGGTAATCCAAATGCTAAGCGAAATGATGAAGGCAATAGACACAAAGTTTGATACTAAATTTAATGAATTTCAAACTGATCTAAATTCTAGAATTTCTGAAAATTCTACACAATTGAATGAATTTAAAACTGATCTAAATTCTAGAATTTCTGAAAATTCTGAGCAAATGAACATAAAGTTTGATGCTAATTCTAACCAAATAAGTGACTTGAAAACTGATTTAAATTCTAGGATTTCTGAAAATTCTAAGCAATTGAATGAATTTAAAACTGATTTAAATTCTAAATTAAATGAACTAAAGTACAGACTTGAACTCTAAACTTTCAGAAAATTCTGATAAATTAAATTCCAAATTAAATGACTTGAATGATGAAGTAAATGCAAAATTAACTGAAAATAATAGCCAAATGATCAAAATGAAGGATGAGTTGTTAACAAAATTCGATGAGAAGATAGAGACTAAATTAGTTGAATTTGATAATCAAATTTCCATGAAATACAACAAATTAGAACAGAATGTTAGGGAAAATTGTAAAAGTTTGGAGGATAAATTAGAAGAAAACAGGGAAACTGCTAAATTAGAATTTTCAAATCTTAAATCTGACATGAATGAACAGAAACAACATTTGGAAAACTTAGACCAAAAATTAGAGCATGGAAATAAAGAATGGGGAAAAGATTTAAACCAGTTTAAGGAAAGATTAGATGCAACAGAAGAAGAAGTTAGAAAGAATAAGAGCGTAGGAGCTAGCAATCAAATATAGTATATGTTAGTTGTGAGAATACAAGCAATACAAGTATACCTAAGTTTGATGGGAAGTCAGCCAATCCTATTGAATACCTCAAACAAATAGAAAGGTATATCCAGAAAAATCAAGAGAAAAGAATAAGGGGAAATAGGGAGACACAAACTGTGAGGGAGATAATAGACTTGTCTATGGAAGGAAATGCAGCTAGATGGTGGCAGATAGTTAGGGATGAGATAGAAGATTTCGAAACACTTAAGGAAAGGTTAGTCGAAAAATATTGGAATGACGAGGTGCAGAATGGAATTCGAAATAGACTGGAAGTTGAAAAATATAGGAAGGAAGGAAAATTAAGTAGAGCAGAGTATTTTATCGAGAAAGTTATTATTATGAGAAATTTAACACCAACACCATCTGAGGACGAAGTAGTACGAAGGATAGCAAGACATTTTGATGACAAGATTAGGGATGCTCGACGTGTGCAAAACATTATTTCGATTAGAGACATGGAACGTTTCTTAAATGAAGAGGACATAGAAGAAAAGAACGAAATTATTAGAAAAAATGAAGAAGTTAGGTGAAATTTTAGACCAGTTGATAACGAAAACAAATTCAGACCACAATATAGAGACAGAAATATGCAACCAAACAGAAACAATAACAATTTTAACAGTTTTGGGCAATTAAGTAATAGGAATAATGCATTTAGACCACAGTACAGGGAGAACAATTTCCAAAATCGATCACAATACCAGGGAAATCAAAATTACAACAAAGAACAATATAGGCCTAGAGTTGAAAACATGCCGAACAGATTTGTACCAAGCAGTCCACCTAGACATAACATGATACAATTCCAGAGAAGTACAGAACCTAGAGGACCAGGAAATAACAACGCTGTAAACATGATAAGGGCAGAAACAGAGCAGCAACAAGAAGTAGTGTGTAAGACGACCCAGGCTTTAAACTAAAAAGTACTGGAACATCGCACAAGAAAATAGATCTGAGAGAAAATGTAAATATAGAGTTAACAAGGGATATTCCAGTGCAACAATCAGAAGATAAAGAGTGTACAAATAATAAAATAGAAGAAAAAGTAATAAAATATATAAAATATGATAGGCCTAAGCCAATAAATGATATTATGATAACCACAGTATTATGTGACGAGAAATTTCTAACTGAATGTGAGAGAGAGGGAGATACATCCGAAACAAACAAGAAATATAGAAATGATAATCCAGAAATTGAGATACAGTTGGGAGAAATAAAAGTAAAAGGTTTGATAGATACAGGTAGTAATGCTACATGCATACAGAAGGAATGGTTTACACAAAATAAGGAGAGGTTAGGTAGATATGAAGAGTTACCAGTAGTAGGAATCAGGGCCGCCGAGAGCAACGGCGGGCCCGGGGGAAAAAGTATCTCTCGGGCCCCCTACATTGTCGGGTAAAAGTCTTACCGGGAGGGCTTACCAACAAGCGGGTGGTCCGAAAATTTTTTAAATTATTAAGCTACGAAAACGGGCTTTTCACTATTTTTTTAACCAAATAAAATGCACAAAATCTATATATATATATAAATGAATTGCAGTTCGTTAGTCTCGCTAAAACTCGAGAACGGCTGGACCGATTTGGCTAATTTTGGTCTTAAAATGTTTGCAGTAGTTTGTAGAAGGTTTATACGTAAAGAAAAATTTGAAAAGTTTCCCGAAAAAGATTCAAATTTGGAATAAACTCAACAGCCTTTACTGTATGAACTCAAAACCATACCTTACAAAAACAGCTGTTCGTATAAAAAGCTTAGCAACACGTTATGTTTGTTTACAATCATTACCATAGCAACATTACTTAGCAAATTTATAATCACCTTAATACTCTTCAATACTAACAGCTTTTTAAGGTTAGATTGAAAAACTATACAAACACAAGGAAAAATCAACGAAAAATGCTTACAGAATTATAATTTAACTCAAACATTGGTTATTAAATAACTATATAGGCCTACTTAGAGATATGCTGTTTAAAATATTGTTTATATAAAATATATCATAACTATGAATTTTTTAATACTTTTCAAAACATATTTTCGCTATCAATAATAATAATAATAACAAACAAAATATTTGACACCCTGCATAACCATAAACATACACGAGTTTAAACATATTATATTGAAAACTAAATAAACAATCTGAATTAAACTAAATGCCATTAAAATATCACATTCGTAGCTTTATTTTGATATATAATTGTATATTTAAATACTAAACAATATCTTATACTAATTAGGCCTATACTTTTAAAATTACAAACACTATTTGAACCAGTTTGTTACATCCTAAATTAACGCGGATGTTACTAATTCAAATATCTTTTCTACGACCCCCAGCTAATTTAAACCCTCGCTAAGAAAGGGTTAAAAGAAAATCGAAATTTTAGGGCGGTTTGGGGGGGGTCAAAGTTACTAAAAATTCCTATAAGAACGAATTGGAATGAAATTTGGTACGTAGCTTCCTTTTAGACTGTATGTGCTTGCAACATTGTCAATGAAATTAAGTGAAAGTCAAAATTAGTAAAAACTATAAATTAAAACGATATATTTAATTAAAGCTTTTTCATGTTAGATAGTAGTTTACAGGAATACAATTTTCAGAGCTTTCTTAAATAGCGTAGAATTTTTTTCATGACCACAGTAGGATACGCACGGGAATTCAACGAATACTTAAAAAGAATACAATTACGTCAAAAAGACTGAACATACTAACAACCACGGGCAACGCCGTACGGGTCAGCTAGTATGCAATAAAAAAATCGAATTTTCACAGATTAATTTTACAATACATAAAAAGTAGAAGGTTTATTTAAGGCACTCAGTGAAGGTGAGGTGAAACTATACGGAATTTTTTATTGTACAGAAGGACGTAAGTCTGTCATACAATTTTACATCACGCAATCAATTCTGCCTAATATATTTTCCGAGATTTGCAATAATTCCGGCCGCAATCTGCCAGCTTTAGCGCCTGTTCAATTTGCAATACATAACTGTTGCATTGTATTAATCAGCTGTGATAAATAAGGCTGTTAAAAAAATTAAAAGACATTTTTTCATTAATGCACATTAATTATAATTAACACTTAAACGCAACAATACATCATAGGTTTTTATTATATATTCTAAAAGTTCATTTTACGTGCTTTTTTTGCAGCAAAGTCTTGAATCAACGAATCGAAATTAACAGTTTTTGCTAGTTCACTTTCACAGCAGAGCAAAGAAAGGCTGTTTAATCGATATTGAGCCATAGTAGATCTGTGAACATTTTTTTATCTGCTTCAATTTACTAAAACTTCTTTCAGCTTGTGATACACTGACAGGGATAGTGCAGAAAATTCTTGCCGCAACGCAATAGTTAGGAAATAAGCTTTCCAGTTTCAGCTTCTTGATTTGATTTAAGATGTCCATTGGTGACATGTGATTATAACCGAAATTAGCTGTGTGAATTACTTTCATGTGTTTAATTTCTGCTAACAGATCTGTGCTAATGTCATCTTTGTAAATAGAGTATAAATTTGAACAGTATGATGTAATATCTTCGTCTTCCATGGATCTATAATCCCACAAAACTTTGAACAATTTACATGTGTTTCTCACAATATTAAATCTCTGCGTCAAACCTGAAATTACCGAATCCATTAAGCGGTAAAAAATGTTAATTTTAAAATCGTTTGCGGCATCTTCGGTTACTAATTCTTCTTCATTTTGTGAAGGTTCATCAAATTGATGTTTTCGCTTTCTTCCTCTTTTATATTTAAAGTCGGTTTCAGTAGGCAAATCTAACTGCATACTTGCAGCTGTCAACTTGGACTCTCCTAGTATGTTGTTACATTGAGCTCTCAAATTCTGAAGATCTTTCAACAACTCTTCAATGTTGGCCTCCTCAACATCTAAGGTCATGTTCCGGGCCTGAATGACCTTATTTCTTATGTCAATAGCAACAAGAACTTTAACCCATATAGCTGACATTACGATACACTCAAATGATTCCAAGTATTTTTTAATTCCAGCTACTTCAGTCTTGCATTCTGCTGTAAGATTTAATTCTTGACATTTTAACAGGGCTCGTTTGATTAAAGGTAAATGCTTGGCAAACGGAGAAACACTATCTACACGCGCAGACCAACGTGTAGTTGAGAGACCGTGAAGAGACACGCCAACTTCATTTTGCATAATCTCCCACCGTTTTGGACTTTTGGAAAAGAATGTATAGACTTTTTGAACCATTCCAAAGTAAGTAGTTACCTCAGAACAACATTCTGCAGCATTTACTCCACAAAGGTTTAGTGAATGACTGCCACAATTTGTGAAAGTTGCCAATGGGTTTTGCTCCTTGATTAACGCCTGAACACCATTGTAAATGCCAGACATGTTCGAGGCGTTGTCGTAACCTTGACCTCTACAATCAGCTAAAGGAATGTCATGTTTCTTCAGTTCCTCTAAGATCAAGATAGCTAAGCCACGACCAGTTTTTTTGTTGCAGTCTATGAATTCTAGGAAGCGCTCAATTATCTCAAAGTGGTTTTTACAAAACTTTACATAACGTAGTATGAAGACGCTTTGGTCGATGTGGGAGCAATCTGGAGTGCTATCAATTATCACAGAATAATATTTTGACGATTGTCTTTCTTTCAGAATTACTTCTTTTACTTTGTCGCCACACATATCGATGAACTCATTCTGAGAATCTGGTGATAAATAATGAACTTGAAGGCGGGCGTTATCTTCATAAGATTGTTTGACTCTCGTAACGTGTTCCCTTAGAATAGGATCAAAATCAGCCAACAATTCAATAATTCCTAGGAAATTTCCGTTGTCACTCTCACCTAATCTATTTGAGGACCCTCTAAACGCCAAGCCCCTTTCACAAAGGAACAAAACAACTGACAAAATTCTGTGAAGTAGATTATTCCAGTATTTAATCTTGGAACCCATTTCATGAGCGAGCTGCGAATTGATGTCTGTATTATTGTTTAAGCGCCTTTCACAATCCCGCCACTTCATATAACACTCCTTATGGTAGCTACTCGACTCATGATCAGGCAGCTTATCGTAAAGCTTTTTCCAACAGTAGTCTTGTTTCCAACCCTCATCACTTAGTAGAACAGATTTTTTTGTGCTGGCACCTAGGCCAAATAATCTGCAGGGAAAGCAAAATAATGATTTGTTAGAGGCACTCCAAACTAAATAATCTCTTGCTATGGTTTCTCCATTAGCTTTTTTCCTAGATAGCACTGATTTTGGAAATGCTCTTTTACCATCACCAGGTAATAAATTGACTGGAATTTCGGCAGGACTCTTAATAATAATTTTTTCAATTATTTCGGGAGTAAGAATCACACCTTTCAAGTGGAACATATCATGAGTTTGTTCGTAGTTATTATATTGTTCATCAATTGGCTGTGGCAAAAGGCTACCGGTACTGCCATTAGTGTCCATTACCTTATTGTTATTTTCCCCTGCTTCATTATACACTGTATTTACTGAACTTGCTGGAAAGTCCTCAGGCGGTTCGTTAATACTATTGTTATCATTATTCACTGAAGGTTGAATTTGGCCAACTCCCATATCAAATAGTGTTCTGATGCCTTTCAACTCGGATTCTTTCTTTTTCATACGCTCTTTTCGCTTCTGTGCCCCAGACTTATGTTTATAATTATCCATTTTTACCTTACCTTACTACTGCAAACGCTATAAAGTATAAACCCTCTCCTCGGTCCTTCGGTGACGGTAGTCGATCGTGTTGATCACGGTAAATTTAAACTACAAAATAAATTAAAGCTAATTGTTTGTTTTGCACATTGCACAGTGAAATGGATTAGTAATACACTACTAGACAAGACACTAGTCACTAATGAAAACACTTCACGTAAAGTAAATCAAAACTTTTACCGAAAGGCTCAAGCAGCTAACTCCAACTGAACACAATGTAACTGGACAGGCAATATAGTGGGCCGCTGGACGAGTCCACTACCGGTCCTGCGGGGGAGGGGAGGTTGTTTTCCGGACGAGTCTACTGTCCACTGCTCTATGAATAGGGGAGTAAGCTCTTATGATCGCGATTAACCATTGTACAACAATTATGGATAAATATTAATAGCAGTTTACTTAGGAGGTAATAAAATAAAAAAAATCTTTATTCCTATTGAATATTTTTGAACATATATTTTTTTTACTCTCGGGCTGCCCGGGCCCCCTCTCAGCCCGGGCCCAGGGAATTTTCCCCCTTTGCCCCCCCTGTCGGCGGGCCTGGTAGGAATAAATGTTATAACAGCAACAGGCAAGAAAAGTCGGCGAATTGAAAGTATAATTATGCTAAAAGTTAAATTAGAAGATATATCATATGAAATGCAGTTGTTAGTAGTACCAGATTTGTTACGAGAAATAATTATAGGTATGGACAGTATAAATGAATTGAAGATGAAGTTGGATTTTGAAGGAAATAATGTAATGATTAATTATGATAATAGGGAAGTGGTAGTTAAGATGAATAAGGAGAGTAATAATGGTGTTAGGAATGAAATAGTATAGTAGGACAGGAAGAGTATGGTGTGTTAGAAATGTACAGGTATTATGATAAATTGATAAATAAAAATGAACAACTCGGCGACATAAAAGATTATGAGGTAACTAAAGATGAAAATAAACAAATTACAGAGGAGATGATTAGAACGGAGATGGATAAATTAGACCTATTAAACCAGATGCAAAAACGACAGTTAGGAGACATGTTAATAAAATACAGAACTGTATTTTCAAGACAACCAGGTAGATGCAATTGCTATGAACACCCAATCAAAATTAAGAATAACAAATCATTTGTTCAAAAGAGTTATCCAATACCTTTGAAATATCAGGAACCAGTCCATCAAGAAATACAAAATATGTTAAAACAAGATATAATAGAAGAGAGTAATAGCTCATTTATTAATCCAATAGTCGTTGTAATAAAGAAGAATGATGAGGTGAGATTATGTCTAGATGCAAGAGGAATCAATGATTTAATAATACCTGATTACCAATGTAACAGAGGAATAAATGAAATATTAAGTAAGGCAAAAGCGACGGAATGGCTAAGTACAATCGATTTGACAAATAGTTTTTGGCAGATACCATTAGAAAAGGAAGCAAGACAATATACAGCATTTCAATATAGAGGCAGGGTATATCATTTTAAAGTCACTCCATATGGATTATCGACATCTTTAGCAGCATTAGTAAGAGGCCTACACCATGTGATGAAGGATGAGACGGAAGATTTCACTATGATGTATGTCGACGACTTAGTTTGCATGTCAAACAGCTTTCAAGAACATTTAGAACATCTAGAAACAATATTTTCAAAATTTAAAACAGCCAATATGACCATAAAATTCGAAAAATCAAAATTTTGTAGAAAAGAAATTCTATTTTTAGGTTTCAAATTAACAACAACAGGGCTGACCGCAGATGATGAAAAGGTCAAGGCGATTAGAAATTTTCCTTTACCTAAAAACCAAAAACAAGTCAAAGGATTTATAGGCCTAGCGAATTTTTATAACAAATTCATAGATAAATATTCAGATTTAGTAAAACCTTTACTACACTTAACTTCAAAAAGAACAAAATTTAAATGGACAGAAATAGAGGAGACAGCTTTTAGAACATTGAAAGAAGCATTTTTACATACAGTAATGTTGAACCATCCTGACCCAGATAAAACGTTCATATTGCAGACAGATAGCAGTAATTTTGCTATAGGTGGTCATTTATACCAGATCAAAGATAATGGAGAGAAAGCAGCTATCATGTTCATGAGTAGGACACTGAAAGGGGCTGAAATAAACTATTTCACTACAGAGAAAGAGACGTTAGCCGTACTATTTTGTTTGCAAAAAGCAAGACCATTGATTTTAGGCCATAGAATAAAGATGCTTACAGACCATCAAGCATTAACATTCATTAGAAAATGTAGACTACTAAATTCAAGACTATCACGGTGGATACTTTTGATTCAAGAATATGATTTTGAGATAGAGCATTGTAGGGGAGTTGATAATATTGTGAGCGACACATTAAGCAGGAATCCGTGTGATGCAGGAAATAAAGATTTAGAAAAGGAAAATCCAAAAATTATAATAGCCTATTTGAAGAGAATTGTAGACCAAAATTTTATGCATAATTTAAAACATTTAGACATTCAACAGCAGGGGAACGAGGAGATCAAAGTAATCATGGATAACATTAAAAATTAGGAAAATCTGTACAAATTAGAAGAAGGAATATTATTTAGGAAGGAAAAACAAAATTGGAAGATTGTAATACCACACAATTTGGTAAACAAGTTAATAACAGCATGCCATGAATATTATATGCATTGTGGCATAGCAAAATGTATACACATTTTAAGGGAAAGTTTCACTTTTAGAAAAATGAATAAACAAATTAAATCCATAATTAGAGTATGTGAGTTATGCCAGAAATGTAAAACTACCAACCAAACAAATTTTGGAGAGATGAAAAGTGTGAGGACAGACAGACCAAATGATCAAATATCTGTTGATTTTTATGGACCCCTACCAACTGGTACAGGAGGAAATAAATACCTTTTTGTAATTATGGACACCTTTTCGAAGTTCGTACAAGCTTATCCACTAAGAAAAGCAACAACCATGGGTGCAATAAAGAGTTTAGAAGAATATCTAATTAAATATGGAAATGTAAATAGAGTACAGTCTGATCATGGGACGCAATTCACGAATCAGAGATGGCTGAGAAATTTAAATAGTAAAAACATAACACCAATATTTTCACCTGTAAGAAGACCTAATAGCAACATGGTGGAACGTGTGCATAAGGAAATTGGACGATGTCTTAGGACGTACTGCCATAACAACCACAGGACTTGGAGTAAGTTCATACCCCTAATAGTAGAATATTTAAATGAAATACCTCATGAAACCACAGGGTATACCCCGAATGAGCTACAATTAAATAAGAAGACACCCAGATTTTGGCATGACATTTTAAATTTAGAACATTTTGAAAATAGTGAAGAAAACTTGGAGATAAAAATTGAATTGGCAGCACAAAGAATTAGAAAGAAAGGAGTAATCAGAAACAAGAGACATAATGACAGACATAAATTAGTGGAGTTTGAAATAGGAGATAAGGTTTTGTTAAAAGAGAGTGGATATTCACACCAAATTAAAGGAGAGATGGCAAAGTTGTTTATGATCTATACAGGGCCATACATAATTTCAAAGAAGATGGGTAAAACAACATACATACCCATATCGACAGGCCTACAAGAATAAAAGGAATGTTTCATATTACAAGTTTAAAGAGATATTATGAGAAGGAGAGACTAGAGGAGTAGAAAGTTTTGAAATTTAAAAACAGGGCATAGAATCAGTAAGGTGAGATTACCGTAGGAGATTTCAATAAAATAAATAAACAAGTATTCCGGATTGTTCCTAATATGTAAGATAGTTATGAAATATTGTATATAGGTTATAAGATGTTATATTAATTATTGAATTTAAATGTTACTATGTTTTTGTTTTGTTACTAACTATTTTGTGTTGCATATTATGTTATAAAGTTTATAAATTCACCAGTAAAAAAATAACAAAATGTTACTGGTAGAAAATTTAATAATTTATTTAAGAAAACAAGGTTTCCTTAAAAAATTAAAATTTTACGGGGCAGTTGTAACATTTTGTATATATCTAAGTAATTTCAAAGTTAGAGAGTCCTGGTTAACAAATAAAAATACAATGAAATGTAAGATTCAGTATAAGCCTACCTACCTACCAACCTACCTATATAGCCTAGCCTAGAGCAGTCAAAATTAATATCTTAATAAAGTAACTTCGGGATTTTGAATGAGTAAATTAAATCACAGTAAATACACAAATGATAACAAGCTTAAGCTAAATTAAATTAAACTTACCGTATAATATAAATAAATCAAATTTTTAATCATTAAATTAGCCTATAAAAACAGAGGCAAGTAAGAACAAAATCATTGTATTTAACCGATGCAGATTAAGTTAGTTTTAGTGTAAATGAGATTGTAAATTAAGTAAAAGCATTGTGTATAATTTAAATTATAAATGATTACTTGTAAAATTCTAAAAGAAAGTTAGTGTGTTTCGATGACCTAAAATACAATCACGTACGTAATACATTCGTTTCACGGCAGGGGTGAATGCCATTGTCTAAACTGTGAACTAAGAAAAAGAGCAGATTTCTAAAACAGCTGGTGGTAACTACAATATGATACTATTATATGAAAATATAAAATGGATATTTTGGACTTTATTAACAATTCAAAGTGAAATAAACATTTAATATAATTAAAAGTGATACCAAGGACATAAAATATAATGCTAATTGTAAAGTTCGTTATATTTAATAAAACATGACTACATACACGCTAAGCAAATGAACACTGCTAACAGAAGTTATGGAGTTAAACTATAAATGGCCGTATCGATTCTTAGAGCGGTAATTGTTTAAATTTATAGGCTTTCTTTTACAGTCCTTTCTGAATAGCCATATAATACAGTTGCATTTTGATGTGCAGTAATTAAACCAAATTAATAAGAAGAACTGAATTGATTTAAAGGGTTTTGAACATTAATTAGAAAGAAACTAAAATTAAACACCAGAGCTATAATATATAAACCTGTTTATAGCAGCATTTATTAGAATCTGCAGCCTAGGTAATATTCAACCAATTTTCACAAACCCATATTCCAAAGTACCAGAAATTTGATCATCTAAATTAATAGACTTGAGAACATTTAAATTAACTTCGATTTGGCCATATGTATATAGTGAACATTTTGAATAATAGTAAATTTAGTCTGTAATATTCCTTTGTAGTAGTTTTAAACATAGCATTAAGTGATTGCATATTTAACTAGCCAGGTACTCTTTAACCCGAGATAAAAAGAATATAAATTAAAATTTGTATAGTCATTAGTTATATTAAGCCTATACAGCAAATAAGATAATATTGTTTCGGTGCTCTAATAAACTTAAAAAATAATTGTGTAAGGAAGAAGTAATTTCAAACTTAATAAAGTACAAATTTTGTTAACCATAAAGAGTGAGTTATTGTAGAAGTTTGAAATAAATAGAATAATAAAACTCATAAATATCACATTATAATTTTTGGCTTCCACAACTAGTGGGGCATTTCAAAAGAATATAGTATATCTTTATAATTTGGTTCACAACGTGTGGCATTTCTAATAAGAAAGAATTTGTATTTTAATAGGTGTGCGCACTCTAATGGACGCATTTTATGTCCGATTTGGTACACAGGTTGGTTTTCTAAGACGCTTGGACGAGTTCGTTAGCCAAAAAAATTTACCGGAAGTAGAACACATTTTTAACCGGAAATAACATGTATATAATTGTGCGCACTCTAACGGACGCACTTTTGTCCGATTTGGTCCAAATTTAGTACACAGGTTGGTTTTCTAAGTTGTTTTGACGAGTTCGTTAGCCAAAAAAATTTACCGGAAGTAGACCAAATTTTTGACCGGAAGTAACAATTTTTTGAGATTTTTTTTAGAATTAAATTTTTTTGAAGTTTTCTTTAAACAAATAAACATACAAAATAATTCTGCACATTTTGTTTTTTTACACGACCTTATAGCCCATCTGGTTCCCCCAAAAACAATCAAAACGTAAAATACCGTAAAAGTACCAGAATTAAATCCACGGCTTTTACCATGGTGACCGATGACAATATATTTGGTACATGCTGATAGCACCTTCGTGAGAAGATCAATCTTCCAAATAGTTGTTTGAAACCCAAAAACATATATAAATTTTATTTTGGAAATTCGGTTCAGCTGCGTGGTCGAATTATTTTAATTGTAGCCCAGATGATTTGGAGAAGGAAGGGAGGCCAAGAAAGGGAAATTGTTAGTTTTTTTTTTTTTTTTTAAGTTACAGATGTACAGTTTATAAGTTAAAAAGTTATAAGATAATTTATACCAGAAAATCAAATAAATAGAACAATATAATAAATAAATCAAGTATTTGAAGAATATAATCTAAGTTTAATCTCAGCTCAAAGTAATACCTAGCCTTATTTATCCTAAGAGAACTGTTATACACTTGAACCTGTTTCATCATTGTCATTAGGACAGAAGTAACTTCAAGAAACATTTAAACGCTTTTGATAAATTTTAAAACTTGTTAGATTGATTTCATTGTATATATTTATTTAAGTTTGCACATTTAATAAGATAAAAAGCCACAAACTGTATGACCCAAGGTAGGAAACAATAAGAGATATTAGAAAACTATAATTAATAATTAATTTCAAATAAATTATATAAATAGAATATAGAGATATTCTATTGTAGGATAAATAGTAAAATTTGTACATCAAATAAAAAAAATTACTTTAATAATAAATTAAGAATTATAAAGAAAAAGACTTATTTCTTTCATTTAAAATATACCATGTACAAAATACTTTCAACTGTCAGAAAACTTCCATGTACATGTTCATTTTTGCTAACCCTCATTTTTCTACACATGATAAAACTCATTTTACAAAAAACTTGTTAATTTTTTACATAGAAAGTAAATCTTCACACTTAATATCAATGAGTGGTTGCATAACATCATCAAAGAGAAAAATGTTTAACAGAAAACAGAATAAGTGACTGTGATCGAGATTGGTCAAGGAAAGGATGCCACTTTTAATGAAATTCCAAACCAACAGTGAAGAAGTAGAAGTTAAGAGATGAGTTTGTATATTTTAGTGGGTGGAAATACTATACTGTCATAATCAATCACCTTACATAATTGACAGATGTAGTCTATATTTAGGAGACAATATAGGTACAGTAGTGAAACGGGTTGTATTCACTTTGCTATAAAATGCTTTGTTTTCTATTTGCCTATAGTTTTATAAAATTAGTTACAAATGTATACTTATTAAAGTTGCTTCAATCTCAATAAACAGGGTGATTTTTTTTAAATTGCCACCTCTAATAATTAAAAAATGGATATAGATATACAAAAACTGATCTATTTTTATAACATTCTATTGTTTAAAATACGGAAAAGAGTTATGCAAAATTTGACTTAGGGGCAGCATAGAACTGTATTAATACTCTTGGAATGCTAGCGTAGTGGAATTTTAGAAGCGAAAAACAGTCCTTTGCCCTCTGCTAGTAGGTCAACTTCATCAACTGTGCGACTTCTGCCACAAAATGTTTTAATGCGTGCACTCATTAACATGCTCCTCAATCGCACAGGGATCATCTGATTGTAATTAAACTTACATATTTCTTATCTAGAAGAATTAATTGAGGATTCCAACGGAGTAAACACCGTACAAATCTGTCAGTTAACAAATTTATAAAAATACAAAATATGATAAACCAAAAAAATCGGAACATGAAAAAGTTACTAAGCTTGAACTTTTTTTATTTTTGAAACCAACTTCAAGCGAGAAAAATGTTGGAAATGAGTTGATTAAAAACTTTTATTTAAAACCTTTTTTATACAGTCTTTGGTTTTCTCACATTTAAAGGTTAAACATGTGCTTTCGATATCGCCACAGCCACTGTCCCGCGCTGGAAACAACCTTTATTTATTTATTCTATGATATGATATCCTTTCCCATGCTTGGAAGTTCCGGAATATTAGACCTAAGTAACATAAACATTACTTATTACCAGAACAATGTATTGCATTACATTTCAAGATTTATTGTCAAAAGTTTAGTGACCCGCATAAAGTACCAAGATTGCTGTACAGTACTAACTGAACAAACCGCTTTACAAACCACTGGTGTTACGGATTTTTTAAACCAAGTTAATAGTGATAAGCTATACAAAGCATCTGATGATGTTTTTTAAGTAGTTTTTTTTTTTGTCACAAAACACTTCAGTGAAAGTACAGTTTGCGATATTCCTCATTTTGTAAACAGTGCTATAAATTACTTTGGTGGCAACATTTTTTGTTCACATCCGATCACCTTCCATGGTGGTGATCGACATGAGTTACAACTCGTAAAAAATATTTGCTATTTTTTTACAAAATACGATGCCATGATTCAGCCCGGACTCAATCCATGGATCAAAATAAAGTATCAATGGGACTAATGCAGAAATTAAATAAGTTAATTTTGTTTAATAACACGTAAGATGAATATAAACAACTGTTTAATCCTAATATTGGGTTTTAAATTCATTTTGAATATTAACCTCTTCCCTGTGTCATTTTACATGCTATATGTTGGTTCCACTTGTGATTCAGTTTATTAATTGAAAACAGCGGCAATGAAACAAATATCTATTTCCAAAATAAAAGTAAGAGTAGCTACCACAGGCCACTTCCTGCCTGTAAAATAATAAGTCACACTTCAGCTTGTTAATACAATCAAATTCATGTTATATAACAAAGCATCGTGTCAGTTCACTGAAGTTGTGAAGACTGAACAGAGAAGTGCGACGCGAATTGATTGAGCACGGCAAATGTTGTTACCATCTCTACAGAATACATAAATCATTTTATAAAAAAAATGTTTGGCATAAAAACTGCACACTTTTAAAACACTAAATATTTTTCATTACTACAAATTAAATAAATTACCAAACTACAAGAAGTTTGTACTGTTAGATTCCGTAGTTCATGCAGATAAATAACACATAAAGTTTATTCTAATTTCATGAATCTGGAGAGGAAAGCATGTAAACGACTGGGCGCACAATGTTGAAATCCACTAAGCGGCCGTGAGTGACTATCAAGGAGTGAGGATAAACTGTTTTCTTGAACACAGCCCGAGCGTTCCAGGTTAGGAAGAAACTTGGAAAACCTATTTACAAAATTCAAAACCCTTCGTCCCCTCATCCCACTTCCTACTAAAAATTTCTAATGGACACATATGGCTTGTGATACATCAAGTTGATGCCCTTTAAAAAAACTTAAATTTCTGTGATTCGTTCGCTACGATCAAAAATGTTATTTTGTACATTATTTTATAGAATTTTATAAAGATGGGTTATTGCATATGAAAATAATAATTGATTACAAAGTTCAATATTTAAAATTGGACAAAGTTAAGGAGGACGGGGATTTTGTGATATTCTAAGGTTCCCCCTGACGGTGAATAACTCTGTCCTCAAGATCAGATTTTGTATATCTCTTTCCATTTTTTTTAAATAATAGGATGGTAAGTTTTAAAAAATCACAATGTGTAGGCGTTACAGGTTTAAAAAAAATATTGTTTAACCCTCGTACTGTCAGACTACTCAATTTAAGTGGTCGTGGGGGGCGTGGCACGGGAAAACGATAAATTTTGACAACTCTACTTGTAATGAATATTTCACCTACTAAAAATTATCAAATCGCAATAAATCAAAAACCGTTGGAAAGGTAATGATCTAAACTTTAGTTTTTGTATTTACAATTTTTTTCTAAAAACGTATATTTACATACGTATAATCATCGTTGCAGTTTATTAGTTTTCTTCAACAAACACGGCGCCCGTCAATTCACCGGATTTCGTCATAAAACACGACGAGAGAGTCATCTTTCTTCTCTCTCTAAAGCCCGCCCAGTACTTCTTCTAAAGTAAACCTATAGATATCGTTGGATTCTTCACAATTTGCCCTATCTAATACTGACATCAAAAATCGGCAAATCAATTTGCCCTATCAATCAAAAATCGGACAAATAGTTCTAAAGTTGTGGTGTGTTTTGTAGACCCTTGCAATTGGTCAGTTTTCCAACCAATAAACAGCGTTATTTATTACACGTGATATCTGTGTGACCACAATCGTTTTTTAGAGATATTTTGGTATCTTTGTAAACATAATGCTTCAAGCTAACTTTCTCTGTAAACCAAATATGCTATATTTTGTAACAATTCAATATATTTCCCTAATTGTAAAATAAATAAGAACGAAACTGAAAATACGTATTAGAGCGAGAGAGATAGAAACTCAAATTGGAACGTCTGTTACAATTCAAATATTTCCCTAACTCTGTAAATAAAATATGAACGAAATTAAAAATACGTATTGGAGCGAGAGAGATAGAAGTCAAATTGGAATGTCATTCATTTAGTTAATCCGTCATACACGCCCGACACCTAGCGACAATTATGCGCAACACTAAATACTACAACGAAAAGGTACAATCAAATCACGACTTTCAACTCGAATTCATTAAAATAAAATTACAAAACGAATCTGTAGACCTACATTTCCTGCATCAAAAATATTCAAAACTAAATTCTGCATCCAGGAAAGCTAGAATAACAACATAAAACCAAGTCAATCGACAAAGATTTACGTTAAAATGCAAGGAGAAACTAGGCCTATCTAATTACAAATCGAAGAGAAGTTGGCAGAATAAATCCGATTAAAAGAAAAATACATTCTTATTAGAAAATTAAACCAGACCTACGAAAAGAACCAATTTTTTTCATCTCAAATGTCTTTGGTCTAAATCTAAAATAAACGCCGATAAGCTATTATAAATATAAAACCGAAGCCTCGACCGACAAAATTTAATCGTAAGCGGATATTTCATTTATGTAAACTCCTCCCACGAAACGCTGTGATTGGTCCACGTAATTCTTGCCACCAAATGAAAAAACACGAAGAATAAGATATATACATTCTAGAAATTAGATAGCAATTATTGTAATAAGGAGTTATTTAAGTGTTTTATATAATTTAACTGTTTAAAATCATATTAAATTTCATTGTAAAACATTGTTATGTATAAAAACAAATCCACACAATTAAATAAAGACACAATTCCAATAAATCACTTCACGACTCCCAAACACCTATTACATTAACAAACCCAAATCCCAGAAGATATGAAGATTCATCAGGCGTTATTATGCATTTCCTGGAAAGGTAGACAAGCCCCAAAAGAAGGACATTGTTGAGTTGGCCACTGAATAGTGCAGTTGATACAATTTTGGCTGTTGAAATTTAAAGAAAAGAATCGGTATTTGAATAAATATGAAGCTTATGAAGTTCAGTGTTTTTCCTTTATAACAATTACTATCAAATTCTAATCTACAAGAACAAACAACCAATTGGGTGAGAACTTTCCAATTAACTAGGCCTAGTCTATTTTAAGATCCAACACCAAACCAGTTACCTTAGAGGGATAACTTATCTATTTAAACCAAACTGTGAATAATAATATATATATATGTTATGCATATAGATTTACCAGGAACCTTTGAACTTTAAATTATCGTAAATTCAGTGATCCATTATAATACTAAATCCATTAACCAAATAACCTTTTTGACGATTCCATATAATCTTGCTCTCATTAATTTTGTACATATGTTAGTTGTGTTATCTATAATCAAATTTGTTTTCTTTTTAAATACTTTGGGAAAAAGACAGCACCAACCTACCGAGTTAAGATCTTGTGTTTTAAAATTTTATTGAACAACAATTAATATATTGTTTATCATCAAACTTAGTATTCATAATCTAAATAATATTGTTCTCTGAAAAGAAATATCATTTTATGTATTACCTGTAATAATACAGAAGTAAAAGATTGTTTTATAATTGTAACCCTTGTCGACCATCTTATTTTAATATAGATTTAATTGTAAAATAAAGTAATTGTGAGTGTTGTAGTAAATTTGGTGACCAACGTGACGGCTTTTTCCTAAAGTATCCCTAAATAACTCCTTAAAATTAATTAGTTTTAACAATTTGATTTATAAAATATTGTGTGTTAGTTAAGTTAAATAATTAATTCTAAAACAAATTAATTAAAATGGATAAACAAAATAACCAGAGATACAATCTGAGAAAGAACATTCAGCCTACATTAAAGGTTTGAGAAACACAAGGCTTGCCCGACACACAGGCGTCCCAGCGAGAAGAAGACGTGATCGAGGAGTCAAATTTGAATACTGAGCACGAAACGATGGAAGGGTCGCGGATCCCAGAAAAAACACACCGCCGGATGGAAGACGTGAAATCAGGGGAACGCGTCGACACAACAGAAATAGGCGATTTTTTTCCGAACGACGACATGCCGGTAACACCCAACCCTCGGGCAAGTCCTGTCAGCGAAGATACCGAGTACCATCATAATACCGACACTACCATGGAATCAGAAACGGGAAACATATTTCAATCTGAAATTCAACCCCCATGGTTGGAGATATTACTGCAACGTTTCGATGCCTTTCAGGAGGAAAATAAACAAAATCAAAATATTATCAACCAAAATGTGACAGATGTGAAAAAACACCTAAATTCAGTACAGGATGAATTAAAGACTAGAATGAACCAGTTGGAGGAAGATCTACAGAAGAAATTGGATATGCAGAGAGAAACTATTCGCAAAGAATGGAGAAGCGAACTCCAGGCCCAGAGAGAGGACATCCAGGTGGATTTAGATAAAGTCACCATCAAAACTCAAGAACAGGTCCAGATACATTTGGATAACCAAACAGAAAGGATCCAGAAGTTGCTGTCCTGCCAAGAAGAGAAAACGAACACTGAAAATGAACGGATAGTCAACCAGAGATGTCAGGAGTTAGAGGGAAGATTAGAGAATAACATGGAGAAAGAAAGGAAAGTCATGGCGGGACAAAGAAAACAGCTGGAGTTAATCGAACTGAACGTCCGAGATCACAATACCAAAATTAGGGACATAGAAAAGGAATTAATGGAAAAACAACATAACTACCCGCCCCAAATATCTGTTAGCTGTAGTGGTCAGACTTCTGGAATAGGAGAGAACACAGTACCTAAGTTTCATGGACGAGAAATGAACCCCACAGAACATCTTCGGAGGATACAAAGGTTTTACGAAAAGAGAAGAACGATTAACAACAACCTCGACGCCACAGAAAATCTAATAGACATAATTGAGATGTGCTTAGAGAACCACGCTTCACGTTGGTTTGCATTAGTCAAAAATGATGTACGTAATTGGGAAGATTTTAGAGAGGTTTTCGAAGCCAAATATTGGAGCAGGGAAGTGCAGAGAGGGATCAGACAGCGAATGGAAGTGGAAAGATATAGGCCAAATGGTACCCTTAGTCGGTCTGAGTACTTTACAGAAAGGGTTATTACTTTGAAAGCGATACGACCACCCTTGACGGAGGATGAAATTGTCACCTGTTTAGCCGAACATTATGAGGATATAGTGCAAGATGCGAGACGTGTTCAGAGGATTGACTCAATTATTGAATTTGAGTTATTGCTGCAAAGAGAAGATCTCAAAGACGCGAACATAAGAGCGCGAAAAATACACCATCCATATTCACCTTCCCAACCATCAACTAGACCTAACTTCAGAGAACAGAGACCAGGACCAACACCATTCCTTTACAGACCTTCACAAGCACCATCTAATCATCGTGGATCTCAAACTTTTCACCACCAACATTTTTAACTCCCACCAGGACCCCCACCTCCATTCCCACGACACCAAGTTGGGCCATACCCCCAAAGAAATAACCAATATATTCACACATCACCTCCTTTTCGACCACACAATAACAATAGAGGATTTAATCAAAATATAAGACCAGAGAATAATAGAGACCAAACAAGACAGAACGGACCCAGGAATACCAGATATCCAACACAGGAACAGATGAACGTTTGCCACACGGTAGCAGAAAATATTCAAGCCAAGAGTCGTCCAGAAACAAGTTCACCAAATGTGGTGACTCAGCAGGAAAACTGCTGAGCGCAGAATGTGTCACTGGCCACGAGATCGCGAACCATATCATTTTTCCAGACTATGCGAAGTTCGATGACATTATTCCTGTGCCACACAATGTCCTTGGAAATATAAGGCCTAACCCACTAAAATGTATGTCTGGATTAGTATCACACCCAAATATTACAATAAGTAATATGTTTTGTGACAGAAATTTTCTTTTAGAAGAAGACGAGGTTGAGTTGCCAAATAAACCAGATGTTAACTTCATAAAATGTCCGGAGATAAATATTAAAATCGGAAAACAGAGTGCATATATGCCCTAATCGATACAGGATCCAACGTTACATGTATGTCCGAACAGTGGTTCCGGGAGAACAAAGATTCTATGGGAAAGTACGAAGAATTACCTACCACAAATATACAGATACACACCGCGGTGGGTAGTAAAACTAGGAGAGTCGCCAGAATTGTAATGGTAAAAATTAAAATAGATTCCGAAGAATTATGGTTACATGCTTTAATAGTGCCAAATTTAATTAAAGACGTATTCTAGGTATGGATTGGATTAGTACCACAGAGTCGGTTATAAACTTTCACACGAAGATAATAAATATGAAAATTAATAAGAAAATAATCGTAAGAAAGTTTGAAAATGTCGTTAATGAAGGAATTTTGTGTTACATCACTAATAAATATATGAATCAATATGATGAAAGATATAATAATATTTATGATGATAATATGAATGTAAATTATAACTCAAAATGTGGCACAGAAAATAAACAAATAATTTTAAATGAATCTATAATCGACAACGCATTACAAGATAATATGAATCTGGAACCACCGCAAAGGGTAAAATTAAAATCACTACTTTTACAATACAAAACAATTTTCTCGGATAACCCTGGACTTTGCACTAAATATAAAATCCATCATATTATTGGTAAATCAACATATTACGTTTGCAATTTAGAAGGAAAACAAATTAAAGGGCCTTATCACGTGACAGCTTTCAAAAGGTACAAATACATCACCCCAGGTACTCCCGATTGAGAGACAAACACAGAAACAACTATTTACCCCAACCGGGGCAATTACCGACTTACAACGGTATCAATAATATAAAAGTGTAATAATTCATGTAAATAAGTTAGTGAGATGAATCAGGTAAATATTTTCATTGTTGGAAATTTGTTCCCAGGAAAACCTTTAAATTAAAGATTTTCTGGAAAAGTTACCTAGGGGATAATTGTTACAATTCAAATATTTCCCTAACTCTGTAAATAAAATAAGAACGAAATTAAAAATATGTATTGGAGCGAGAGAGATAGAAGTCAAATTGGAATGTCATTCATTTAGTTAATCCGTCATACACGCCCGACACCTAGCGACAATTATGCGCAACACTAAATACTACAACGAAAAGGTACAATCAAATCACGACTTTCAACTCGAATTCATTAAAATAAAATTACAAAACGAATCTGTAGACCTACATTTCCTACATCAAAAATATTCAAAACTAAATTCTGCATCCAGGAAAGCTAGAATAACAACATAAAACCAATGAATACTTAAATGTTAAGAAGCGCACGTCTTATGGACTCAATTCTAACAGATTTTACAAACTTGGCGCCCTAAAGATTTGTAGTTGGGCGCGACTCCAAGAGGAAGCGCTGGAAAACCATTTAGCGTGCGGTGGAGAGCGAGAGAGTGTTTTTCCCCTCTCCCTCTCACTCGGTCTACGATTGGCTAGTCGGACTAAAGAAACGAATTTATGTGTACTTGTTGTCGCTCCGGGGATTTTAATTTAACAAAAAAAAACCT
>JAGFPH010004404.1:85814-98822 GCA_018207615.1 Philaenus spumarius | reverse complement strand
CCCCCCCTGGCTACTGGATCCTCTGTTGTGTTGTCTATTTTATAATTTAACTTGCACTTTTTAAACCTAGTATTAATTTTTACTGCTAAATTTCGGGATTTAGGTTGGTTTGATCCCCCCCCCCTGGCTACGGCCTTGTTATAATTATGAGTATAAATTACATTCGTTCACCATTCGAAGTAAAAATATATAAGGCTATTTAAATAAACCAAACGCTTTATCCAGAAACATTTTTTTTCTAATTAAACGTAATGTAAACATTTTAAATTTTGTATTGCGTGATGTTTGCAGATCACCCAGATACGTCTTTAATATGCAGATGCATAGATTGGGATAGATTTATCAGCTTACGTCTAAAATATTTACGTCAAATTTCAGCTCTCTAGGTTTAAGGAAAGCATTCCAATGAATATTTATTGTTTTTAGGGTTTGTTATTACATTTTCAACCCTTGGCAGCACGTGACATGTAAAACTGGTTTATTTTGTACCGGTATATGTATCTTCTAAGAAATACTTACAAAATTTCAGCTCTCTAAGGAAAGTGTAAATTTTATATTTAATGTTTTTAGGGGTTGTTATCACATTTTCATCCCTAGCAGCACGTATCGAAATGTACAACTGGTTTACTTTTTATATGTATCGTGAAAGAAAGAAATGTACAAAATTTCAGCTCTCTAGTTTTAAGGAAAGAATGAATATTATTATTTATTGTTTTTAGGGGTTGTTAATACATTTTCACCCCTAGCAACACGTAACAAAATGTAAAACTCACCTTTCATATGTGTTTTGTAAGAAATAAATGTACAAAATTTCAGCTTTAAGGAAAGTAAAACAAACAATATTTATTGCCTTAGGAGATGTTTCAACCCTTTAAGGCCAAATATTTTAAAATCCTATCTTAGTGCGCCTCTAGCACCTATGAGCAATATGTGTACCAAATAGTTCACTTTATTTGGCGGTATTAAATTAATATTTATAGTTATAGGGGTTGTTAATAAATATTCACCCCTTAGCAGAATGTGATAAAATGTAAAACTGGTTTATTTTATTATATGTATCTTGTAAGAAATAAATTTACAAAATTTCAGCTTTGTAGCTTTAAGGAAAGTATAACAAACCATGTTTATTGTTTTAGGGGTTGTTTTAACCCTTAAAGGCCAAATATTTTAAAATCCTTTCTTAGTTCGCCTCTAGCTCCAATTGAGCAATATGTGTACTAAATTTCACGTTCCTAGGCGGTATTTAATTAATATTTATAATTTTAGGGGTTGCTACTACATTGTCACCCCTTAGCAGAACGTGACAAAACTGGTTTACTTTTTATATGTATCGTGTAAGAAATAGATGTACAACATTTTAGTTTCCTAGCTTTAAGGAAATTATAATACACAATACTTATTTCTTTAGGAGTTGTTTCAGCCCTTAAAGGCCAAATATTTAAAAAAATCCTTACTTAGTGGGCCTTCAGCTCCTATGAAAAATATGTGTACCAAATTTTACGTTCCTAGGAGGTAAGGTTTCTGACATATATAACAAACATTATTTATTGCTTTAGGGGTTGTTTCAACCATTACAACCAAATATTTAAATATCCTTTCTTGGTGGGGCTCTAGTGCCTATGAGCAATATGTGTACCAAATTTCAAGTTCCTAGGTTGTTTGGTTTTAGAGAAACTGTGATCAGTCAATCAATCAATGAGTGGTATTTGGCTTTTATAAGTATAGATAGTCTTTAAAAAGTGAAAATTGAGTGATACTATTCACTCAAGTTAAATTTGTATATGTTATTACTTGAAGTTAAGTTGTAGGAATAGCTGAGTCCGGCAGTAGTGTTTATTTACGTTCTAATGCGCAGTCAGGGTCATTGAAAAGATATGTGTAATGTTTCCTGAGTTAAATAGGCTAAGTTGTGAATTGAGTTTAAGTTTAAAGTGTTTTATTTTCTGTCTATAAATAATTACGGTACATTAAATTTAATAAATTATATTTTCTGTTTGACCTGAAAAACTGGGGGGCAAGATGACCGGGGGGAGGGGGTATGGAATACCTCCCAGTCACAGAAAGATTGAAAAATTATGAAAAATCAATCTCCCAAAACTCTATTTTAATACCTTTCTGGCTGAAAATTGATTAGTTATTTCAAATGAAAAATCACTCTCCAAAAACTCCATTTCAGCATATCCCTGGATAAAAAATTAAATAATCAGTTATTTTTTCCTTCAAATTTTATTAGTTTACTTAGTAGACATTGCATTCTTACATCATTCGAACTAAAAAATATAAGGTTATTTAAATAAATCAAACACTTTATCCAGAAACAAACATTTTTATACAGATAAAACAACGTACGAGTACATTATGTCAATTGTACTTAAATTAAAAATGTTTACATAACGTTGTTTAGTTGGAAAAATATTGTTTCTCGATAAAGCGTTTGGTTTATTTAAATAGCCTTATAGATTTTTACTTCGAATGATGAAAGAATGTAATTTACACTCATATTTCTAACAAGGCCGTAGCCAGGGGGTGTTAGGGGTCAACCCCCCCCCCCAAATCCTGAAAGTTAGCAGTAAAAATTAATACTAGGTTTAAAAAGTGCAAGTTAAATTATAAAATAATTGGACCAAGCAGCTGGACCGCTGATGTGAGTTTTGAGCAAATTTCCAAAATTAAGTTTATATGACTATGTTTTAGGATTTCAACCAACAATTTGGGAAATAGGTATACTGTACTCATGAAGGCGTTGAACAGCTGTCTGTGTGTACGCAATATATTAGTAGAATTTGTTTCCTCCTAGTGGCCTCGCGAGTTTGCACCACTTGGCTTCGAACCGGGTACTTTTAATGGTATTTTACGTTTTGGTCGATTTTGGGGTGACCAAGCGAGCTAAAAGGTCGCGTAAAAAAACAAAATGTGCAGAATAACATCGTACGTTTATACTTGTAGAAAAAACTCTAAAAAAAGTCATTCTCGTAGTAAAAATCTCAAAAAAATAGTTACCTCCGGTCAAAAAACGTACTTCCGGTTGTTGGATTTTTTTGGCTAACGAACTTGTCCGAGCGACGTAGACAAACAACACGTGTACCAAATTTGGACCAAATCGGACTTAAAATGCGGCCGCTAGAGTGCGAACACATATATACACCCAAAACGTGGTCTGGGGACCATGATCGGTGCTCATTTGCTACTCCCGACCTTGGGTCTTACCATAAGGGTCACTGCAATAGCTCATTTTTCCTACGGAAATTCGATAATAAACAACACAACAGAGGATCCAACAACATATTTTACATCATTGTGCATTGCATGCATACTCAGGCCCGGATTTACCATGCAGGCATTGTAGGCAGTCGCCTAGAGCGGCAAGAATTGAGGGGCGGCAAATTTTATCAAAAGTGGGAAATGTCTGAATCGAGAAAAAAATCGATTTATAGAGTCATCTCGACACTGACTTAATATCGAATATTCGATAAGTTTCCATATAATCATGTTGATTTCTCCTATACGTGTTGTGAAATAAAACATAACCTCCTCTGTGATTATTTACGAACATTGGCGGTCGAGAATTCATTGTGTTAATTCATTGTCAACAATACGTGTGCTGCGACAAGTTTCAATGGCATAAATTTCAGGTTTGTTATCTTTACAAATAAGATTTTTCCTACAAACAGATTCATAAAAATCAACATCGGAAAAAACAGCAATGATTTTTGGGGTCTTTTCTGTTATATCAACGCATTTACAAACTATTTTCTATTCTCAAACTATTTTCTATAGAATGAGGATTAATCGGGAATGTCCAAATAACTATTTATAACTACTCCATAACATATAAGGAAGGAAGTTTCGGTATTCGACAACAACTTGAATTATTAGAAACTGCGTTTATGCAACAGTTGTGGAGCTTTCTCTTATCTTCCCTAAATTCTGTGAGTAAAAAATTACAAAATGTCAATACAACGATCGTTGAGGTAATTGAACTTTTTGAAGGTTTGAACAAAATGATTAGTGATACACGTGAAGATTTTGATTTCTATGAAAAAAATGCCCTCGCTGTTTCCGAAAACCAAGAATACAAAACGGCTACTACGCGAAAAAAGACAAGAAAACTTAGATGCGATGAATCGAGAAATGGGGAAGTTGAACTCGTTGGTCGGGAAAACTTTAGAATAAATACTTTCAACGTCATTTTAGACAAAATTTTATCAGAATTACAAAAAAGAGAAAAAGCGTACAAAGTCCTTTATCAGAAATTCTCAGTCATTACAGACATGCATTGTTTGAATAAAGAAGAAATTTATGAAAAATCTGCTCAGTTGATAAATTTCTACGATCAAGACATCGAAGCATCGTTTGCAAATGAAATGATTTTATTTAAAAGTTATTGTGCTAAAAAGAACATGGAAAAAAATTCTCCTATAGATCTGCTAAAATTAATAAGAACCAATGAGCTCCACACAGTTTTTCCGAATGTTGATATAGCGTACCGAATGCTTGTTTGTACACCCGTGTCAAATTGTAGCGCTGAACGTTCATTTTCCGTGCTGCGGCGAGTAAAAAACTATTTGAGATCAAACTGGTTGCGGAACGATTAAATGCACTTGCTTTGTTAACTATAGAATCAGATTTGCTCATGTCTCTAGATTGTGATGACATTATCAATAACTTTGCCATTCTAAAAACAAGACGTAAAAATTTGGGCCAATAAGCAATAATTTTTGTACAAAAGACAATAGCATAAATAATGGTATTGTTGAATGACATTAAGTCATATACCTCATTATTATAAGGCTACTGATTATAATTAAATAAAATATTTGCTTTCAGAAAAATGCATTCTATTGAATAAAACAAACTAATTCCACCATTTAAGAAATTTCAAGGGTGGTGGAGGGGCGGCAATTTTGGCAACTGCCTAGGGGCGGCAAATTTCTAAATCCGGGCCTGTGCATACTGATATTTAGATTTGCTTGATTAAACTACAACGTACAATACACATGGATGCAGTAGGTTGCAGCCTTGTTCTCTTAAACCGTATTTAACAAAAAATGTCAAGACACCCTTTTTTTGTAGCCCTTTTGGCCTTTTTATTCCCTATCGGATGGTGTAACTGTCAAAAGAATTTATAAATGATAATAGCTAAGTTAAATATAATGACACCAAATGTACATACCCTACAATATTGTAGTATTTATTGTGTTGGTATAGGATGCCATGTTCAACAAATCAATTATTACACATAACTTAACTATTATCTTTCATCGATTGTTTTTACAGTTACACTATCCGAAATTGAATCAAAAGGGCTACAAAAACGGTGTCTTTAAATTTTTTAATAAAATGTACGGGTTTGAGTAATTTAGGTTTGAAATTTTCAAACAGCCGCCATTTTGAAACGGATGATTGGATATAATCGTTTATTTTTCTTAAAATATATCATTATTAAGTTAAACTTCATGCCAAGTTTGAACTTATTCAGTAAAACCATTCACTAGGTATAAATTATTTTGTTTAACATACAAAATGGCGGATATCTGGAAAACAAAGTGTTTTTGGAAAAAAATTTATTCTTAATTTTCTCTTTACTTTGACCCATACAACCATTTCCCGAAGTTTTTTACTTTACTTATGGGACACCCTGTATAATAGCCTATAATTTTTATTTTTGTAAATGAAATTAATGTTATTTTTAGGTAAAAATAGAAAAGGACAAATAACGATGGAGGAAACGATTGATCAGCTAACTGTAAAAAGAAATAACATAACTGACAGCTTCGAACTGGAATGTAGACTAACTACGCTTGAATGCCCATTTAACTGGAGCAAGCTGCAAGATTTGGTGAAGATCATTTTGGATCAGAAACCATTTATTGCAGAGTTAAAAACCAAATTAAAAGAGAATGAGGAATCGGCACCACTGTATGACTGTGATGAAGACGACTGGTATAAGTAAGTGCCATTATTTGATTAAATGTGTGTATGCAATGTAAAACATCTATATCATAATTTTTTCCAAAATGTTTAAATTATAAAAACTTTTCTTATAACAACGTAACCTTTTGGCTTAACCCATCTGTTGAAATTTGACATACTTTTATATTTCTTAGTGACATTATTTAAATAATTTTTTCTGTACGCTTTAAAGCAATATTTTGAATTTTATAGTATTTTTTTGTATTTCGAAATGTTTAAAAAATGAAAACATAACTTCATTATTATAATGAAAATGTTGTATTTTTTTATTTTCAATACAGTCAATGTATGTTTTCGTAATTGAATTTAGTTTTTGAAAGTATGTGGTTATTATTAGATTGTAAGATATCTGACTTACCGTCTTCAATATTCCTATTCGTCGCTAAACGACGGCCGTTTCGGCTATTCAGCCATTTTCAAGTATATCAGGTTTCCCTTCGTCACTTACATAAACACGTACACATAACTAACACAACGATTACACAACGAATAAATAAATAAAACACATTTACACGCCCGTATTGCTAAACTCGTGATGAGCCCGTATTATTAGATCTTGTTTACAACCAAATAGTAATAAACTTGATCATGTTTTACCTATAAACAAGGTATATTAATTTAATAATACTAACTAGGGGAACCCCTGCGTGCTCCGCACGCCAACCCGTTGGAACCCTCTATATAAGTTATACATAATCATGTAAACATGTTATGTTTTCTTTATAATAAAGGTGTAGGATTAATAATAACCCCAAAGTTTGGGTGGTAAATAATGTTAAATGTTCAAATCAATCGTTATTAGGATATAACGTGGAAATTTGATGGTGAATAATATACCATGAATTTTAAAACAGTAGCCTATGGTCCATGGTTAAGGCTCTTCTTTACCTTGAAGAAAACTCCCGAGTGTACAGTATGATTTTAATACAAAAGGTCTGACTGAAGCCGCAAAATCGTTGAAACATGCATTCGTAATAACGTGTTTCGGATTATATTTATAAATTAATAATCTAGGAAATTACTTTAAGTTATAAAGAAGGCTTTATATTTTTTACGTGTTAGCTTAAAATATGGAAATTATTGCTTAAAACTCATAAAAAAATGCGTTAAAAATAATTGATTTTTACTCAGTTAAACTGTTGATTAAAAGGAGTTGCCGTCGATTTCTTTCAATTATAAGATATAAGACAAAAGCACAAAGCCTTTAAGAACAATTTAAGATGTTTCACAACTTTTTAGGTTGAAAAACGGCGTCCGAAACACGTTAGTACGAAGTGCATATTTTTGCTGTTTTACGCAAGGTATAGGAGACCCTTAAGCGGTAACACAATTTTTGCCCCAAAAGTAACAAAAGACATTACGCTATTATAATTACGAATATTTTCCCGGAAATTTTTAGGCATTTCATCTTTGCCTGTAAATAATCCTTCCATATCCTTTAGCATATTAAAATTTGGAATTTTGATTTTTCCATTTTATAATAACAAAGAGAATATTGACTTGCTGAATTTTTCTCTTCTCTAGAGAAGAGAGCAGAACAATATGGACATACTTCAATGAGATCTCCTACAGAGTATGGAACTACAGAACTAATATTCGCAGGACATTCGAGACGATCTCTGTTTTTGACTATACTGTATTGGCAGATTTCCACCGCTGTGGTACGTTCGTGTTCTTTCACCGCATACACTGTTTCTGTACAATCGACAGAAGTCAGATCGACTTTTTCGTTCAGATCGAGTATTGACATTTGTACAAATGACGAGAAAGTTCCGACAAATTGTTTAGTTCGAGACCGAGTATTGACGTCTTTCGTAGAACCATAGATCATGAATAATAAAATAGATCATGCATACGGGGGCTGTGTGCCGAGAAAAAGGTTGTAGCGAAAATAGTGCACGATCGCGCCGCGAGGTAGCGCTAGGGAGAAATCGTTGGTAGCATTGGTGTTTCACACAGCTTCCATCGTTTCCCCAATTGATAGTGCCACTATCGTCGAATTTCCAGTGGAACAAAATATTGCATTGGATCGGAGTTCTATTAGGTTATCCAAATACAATAGTAGGACTGACGGAAGAATTCTTTCGACTGTAATTTGTATTTTTCACACTCGCCTCGCGACAACCGGTTAAAGTCGATTTTCGTTTTCGTTCGATTACTTGATTACTTACTGGCACATTTGGCCGCATTAAGACATCATAATGCCCAATTATTAAGCATTTCTGAAAATAGCAGGGAATGCGTGACATTTCCAGAACCGTGTATTACAATAAATTATCTACCTTCACATGAATTTCAAATTTACAATCTGGGATCGAATGTACTCCAACCTTTCCCTCGCACTCTCCATCTTGTTCCATAAACTTTTCTTACTCCGTTCTATTCCCTCCTTCTAAAAAAATCTCATAAAAATCCCAACTGTGAGTAACATTCTTTACCAGTCTTTGTAAAAATGTTGCGTTCCGTACACTCAGAGTAGACAAATTATTCCTCCCACGACAGGAATTATTTCGAACTCGTAGCAAAAAAAACGCGTACGGTACGCATGAAACACAAACTTAGAATAACGGCCATTACACAATTCCAGTTCAAGCCTGCCAACTCACAACATAACTGAAGCCACGCCCCCAACGAACACTCTGAGCATTACCAGTACGGCAGGGCCGCTTTTCCGAATAGGCACGCTAGGCACGTGCCTAGGGGCGCAAAGGATTTGGGGCGCCAAATTTTGAATACGAAAAAAATAAAGAAGGCGGAAAATGATGCCGTAAGGTAACTGATAATTTATGAAGAAGAATGTTTAGGCCATGAAACTCCTTACGGCTGCCGGTTGCCAGTCCGGGACACGGCGGGTCCATAGGTGGTGGATAATGGTAAGACTCTCTGACTCTCCAACAAAATCAAAAGAATAGTAATGATAAGAGCCAACGGAAAGAAAGAGAGTTAAGGGAAATTCCCTCCCGAACCAAAACTGGCAAATCAAGAACTCAAAAAGAAATGCTCTGCTGGGTTTTTTGGACCCCCTATTATTTGATTAGTATTCCATACGTATAAATCAGGTATGAGGGGCGCAATTGTTTGAAGTGCCTAGGGCGCTAGTGAGGTTAAAAACGGCCCTGCAGTACGGCGACGGCGGCGCAATACACAACGCATTTTTTAATTTTTTGGTCACCCGCAAACGCAAGCGTAGACATTTTCAAAAACAAATTTTACTACACCACTCGATAGAAAATTTAATTTCAAATATTTTCTTCGCTTACTACATCGACCTAGCACTGATAGTTTTTGAAATATTTTGATTTGAAAATTGTCATAAAATCTTCAAAATGTTGTATTTATACAGGGTGTATCAGGAAGAAACGGAAAGAATTGCAGGACGTGTTCTACTGGTGAAAATAATGAAAAAAGTTCATATAAACATAGGTCCGCAAACGCTTCGTTTTCCAGATATCCGCCATTTTGTTTTTTGTACAAAATAATTCATATCTAGAGAACGGTTTGACTGATTGAGTTCAAACTTGGCATGAAGTTTAACCTAACAGTGATATACCTCAAGAAAAATAAACGATTAAAGCTAATCATGAGTTTCAAAATGGCGGCTGTTTGAAAATTTCAAGCCTAATTTACTCCAAAACCGTACATTTTAACAAAAATTGTCAAGACATCTTTTTTGTAGCCCTTTTGATTTCCTATCGGATAGTGTAACTGTCAAAACAATCAGATGAAGGATAACAGTTAAGTTATGTGTACTAATTGGTTTGTTCAACCCGGCATCCTATACCAACACAGTAAATACTACAATATTGTATGGACATTTGTTGTCATTACCTTTTAACTTAGCTATTATCCTTCATCCGATTGTTTTGACAGTTAGACCATCCGATAGGGAATCAAAAGGGCTACAAAAAAGGTATCTTGACATTTTTCGTTAAAATGTACAGTTTTGGAGTAATTTAGGTTTGAAATTTTCAAACCGCCGCCATTTTGAAACGCATGATTCGATTTAATCGTTTATTTTTCTTGAGGTATATCACGGTTAGGTTAAACTTCATGCCAAGTTTGAACTCAATCAGTCAAAAAGTTCTCTAGATACGAATTATTTTGTACAAAAAACAAAATGGCGGATATCTGGAAAACGAAGCGTTTGCGGACCTATATTTATATAAACTTTTTTCATTATTTTCACCAGTAGAACACGTCCTGCAATTCTTTCCGTTTCTTCCTGATACACCCTGTATAACTGGACAACTGTTTGTTTGTTTGTTTGTTTATCGCCTTTATTTGGGCGCAGTCGAGGCTATGAAGCCCCTTCTACTGAACCCATCAACAAAACACATAAATAATTACAAAATTTATAACAAAATTATAATAAAGACAATAATAACAAAATTATAAATATAACAAAATTTTAAATATAAAGAATAATATAAACTAACATGACTTATGCTACAAATTAAATAGGTAAATCATAAATAAAATATCCGCGAAATACACACATACATACACATGCCTACATACATAGGCCTACACATGCCTACATCCATACATACACACACATATACACACAATAGATACTATACATATCTATAAAACTACGCAAAATTTTAATGAAATAACTTTAATTTTTAATAACAAAGAAAAACTTTAAATTTAAATTACAAAACTAAAAACAACCACAAACTTCAGTGCCTCGATGAACGTAAAAGACCAGTAATAAAGAAATTATTTTATACAACATGAAAATATTCATATTACATCAAATTAATTGGAGTAAATCAAACATAAAAAAGAAAAAAGAAAGTATTACCAGGAAATCACACACTCTCTCGTTGCCTGGCCAAAAACTGCCCCCTAACATTCAATCTAAACTCCGATAGACCTGAACCCTCCCTTACCCGGGCAACAACTGAATTCCACAATCTGCAACCTGAAACTGCAAAGGATTTGTTGAAGATGGATGTACGGTGGAGGGGAATTTGGAGAATTCTAGAAGCCGAACGTGTATTGACACTATGTATATCAGACATAAAATTAAAAAATGTAGAAAAATAACACGGAGAATTAGTTTTAAAATACTTATATAATACAGTCAACAAAGCAAGATCTCTTCGATAACAAAGCTTAAGCCATTTCAATTGGTTATAAAAAGGAGTAACATGTTGACCAAAACCTATGGAGAAAATAAACCGGATACATGCATTTTGTAGATACTGTTCAAGAGATAGAAGGGTACTAAGCGGCGTAAATGTTTTAAATTTCTAGCTTTTTCGATTGAGATATCAACTAACCTCGTACCATTTTAGTTTTTAAAATAAATTTAAAAAACGAAAATATGTCATAAAATTGGAATTTTTATGGCCCCGAATTCTTTAAAAAAATGTCAATGCTTCATGACATATCTAGAGGTAAAAAGATAACCATTAAAAAATCATCAAAATATGTCCATTAGAGAAGCTGGGCGATTTGAAATAAGTTTCGACAAAAATCTTTTAATATAAATAGATTATACATATTACAGTATATTTAATTTTTGTATTGTTTTCACACTTTATTAAGTTCGCCAGAAAGCGGTTATTATGTTTTGTATCATTCAGAATTGTTCAACTGCGAATCAGGTCAGCCCCACCTACACTCAATTCCACGTTCGCCGTGCAGTACAGGTCTTACGGGAGATAGACTTGCTACTACCATTACTGGGAACATCACGTTTATTGTCATGTCGGTTGCATCAACTGTCCGAGCGTTGCATGGGAATTGATGTTTTTTAGTTGGCTATAGTCTTTCCGCTCGGCCGTGATACCTGACTTCTCCGAACTCAACTCCCCCTCCACTAGGTGAGTCATTGTTAGCCACCGGCAGGTCCGGTGAGCGGGTAGGGAGGGGGTTGAGTTCCGAGAAGTCAGGTATCATGGCCGAGCGGAAAGACTATAGTATCGCTGGACTGTCGTTTGGATAACATGGCTAATGGGCGCTCTGTACTGCACGGTGAACGTTAAATCGAGTGTAGGAAAGTTTCCTTCCTTTTGAAGATCTATAATTGTGATACGCATTAAAAATATACGATCTAACTGAATTATAGCAGCTCAAATTGGCTTATTTACATTTCTCTGTATGAATGATGTTCTAAAACCCTTTTTAAAATCACAAAATTTAAAAATTAAGAGAACGACTTAAATTTGTAGTTTTTAATAACCCCGCCATTGTGAACTAGTGAAGTTAACATGATTAAGTTACTTGCCAAAGGTATCCGTAGTACAATTATTTTTTTCGGAAAATATATATATTATGGTGGCTACTTTCTTACATTAAGCTAAGGAAGAGATTCAGATTTTGATAAGCAGATTTATCACCCTAAGTGTACGAGCTAATTGGTCAGTTCTTATCTATAACTATATATTGACACGAGCTAATGAGTCATATTTAATTGAATAGGTATAGTAATAATATCGTTTCAACATAACCTTGAAATACATTTTATTGTAGGCCTACTCCTATGCGCATACTGGTACTGTTACAAACCTATTTTATTACATCGAAAGCAGTGTTGCCAGATTGGGTGTTTTATACCCCAAAATGGGGAAATTTTTAAATTTGCGGGAAATATTTGGGAAAAGAAAATGGAGGGGAAAAGTATGGGGATTTTTTTTATTACTGGGAAAATTTGAGGAATAATATGTCCCGAAACTAGGTTAAGTTATTTCGTGGAGAAAGACCAGTTAGGTTTTTGTTGGTTCTACTATGTTTCGAAATCTGGACTGCCTGAAATACCTAACAATAAACAAACATGCCCCTCCCGTCTTGGTCGTTATTTTATTGTAGTCATTAGTCATAGTCAAATTTAGTTTTTAGAATGAACGTCTGTCATCTATCGCATCACTTGTTTTGTTTCCGTTTGTGATTTTTTCTGCCGAATCCATTTACAGTCCAAGGCAGCCAAAAACAGCTAACGGCAAATAATAATAATTCCACTCCGGCACCTCCAGTGCCCCCAGTCTCTCAATTACACTTCAACTTTCGACTTTGACTCTTCTTCCT
>JAGFPH010004404.1:65923-79525 GCA_018207615.1 Philaenus spumarius | reverse complement strand
CCAGTCTCTCAATTACACTTCAACTTTCGACTTTGACTCTTCTTCCTAGGTTCATTTCATTTCTTATAATATGTATAGTGCGCATGTAGTTTCAACTTATTAACATAATATACAGGGTGATTTTTTTAAATGGGCCACCATTGGCATCTCAGAAACTATAAAAGTTACAACAATCTTTAAATGGGTGACCTTTCCTACTTTTTCCCTTACATTAAAAATACAATATTAAAATTTCCAAAAACTCCGCCATTTTTAAATTATGGCGGCCAACTTCATTTTTTAAACTGGAAACCCCTACTTTTTATGTTGAATTTCAATTGGGGCACAAATTTAAGACATTTTTATTCTTTTGTATTTTTCCTAAACCCAACCGTTTATGAGATACAGCCACTCAAACATTTTCTATTTTATGTGATTTTTTAATTGGGCCACCATTGGGATATCAGAAAGTATTAATTTTACAGCAAACTTTAAATGGGAAACCTTTCCTTGTTTTATGAGAAATTAAAAAATATGTACTTAAAATATTTCTAAATGGCCGCCATTTTCCAATATGGCGGTCAACTTTGAAATTTCTAATGGAAACCCCTATTTCTTATAACGGATTTGGATTTTACATGCAATTTTAAGAAGTTTTTATCCTTGGTGTTTTTTTTATAAACTTAACCGTTTAACCGCTAGGAGCGCTGAAAGTTTCACACAATTCACAGCGGTTGCGTTAGCGATTTTTTAACAGTAATTTAAGTACGTTTTTTGTATAAAATAAAGTATTTGTCACATTGCAACAGCTTTTTAACATTCCATTGTACAAGATATTCAGTTAAATTTTATTGTTTGCAAATAAATGGTAAAACATGCCTCTAATAATTGTTGAAGAGTTTCTATAGTGGTGTTATTTATTATTATTTTTAATTTGTAATAAATTACCTGCTTACACGCTTCCTCAGCAAGGGTTAAACTAACTAAATTACAAGTGAAATAACACCACTGTAGGCTGCAAAAAGAATTGAGATTGTTTTCAATGTCGCATGCGAGGTATTCAGTCTATTAATTCATAAATGCAGTAAAACCATACAAGTGAGATAACATCAACCAATATCAGGGATCAAGAAAGCTGAGTGGTGGAGTGTTGCCCCGGAAAGGCAAAGGTCCTGGGTTCAAATCCCGGTCTTGGTCCATGTTTTTTCACTTGTAATTTAGTTAATTAATGGTAGGCCTACATATGACAATAACATGCTCGGTGTAATGCTTCGACCAGCATAATCATTCATAAGACAAATGCATATACAAATTGTCTAAAGAACATGCTCCAAATAACTAAACACTATTCCAATATGTGTTTAAACAGATTTACCATCCTGTTGCTCCTCGCTTACATTCAACAAATGGAATGTGACTCTACTGGTGCCCTTCGAACAATAAAGGAGATGGAAGACATAATTAACAAATTGGATGATGGTAACACAAACCCTTCATTTTTAGACGAAATCAAACCAGCTTTGGATCATATAACACTGGCCACAAAAGCACATCTTGTCGAAAAACGTAAAGTTTCGTCGGTAAGTTGTCTTCTCGTAGTAATAGCCCTACTAATATAAAAGTGTTTGTAGTTTAGGTAATACAGTTAACAATATATTTATTTGGCGTCTGTTCATATTCGTTCACTTCATTTGAAACACTGTATTCATTTACGAATGTATTCTAGTTAGACGTTAACTAACCTAATCTGTTCCATATCACGCCAACCTTTCCTACGCTATCTGCTACACTTATTAATCATTTTAACTTTGCTTCTGTTTGGAGCTAAACAACACAGTATGACAACATGCAGTCTGGAACTAACTTTGTTTTCCCACAGGACCCAGGACCGTTCAAAGGGAGGGGGGGGCGCCGTGGCTGCCGAATGGGGGGCGCCGCAGCCAAGATTTAAGAAAAATGCGATCGAGGTAGTCATTTGCTAGTTCATATAACATTTTTAATAATCTTGTAACTTGTAATGTAATTAAAATTCCAGCATTTCTACTTTCGTATTCTCAGACGACCTAAGGTTGAATATACAATATACAAGGTAGGAACGGCCCTGCTGGACCCAGGATTATATAATTTTCGAACAGCAAACAATATTTTTATAGAGCAACATTTTTTACATACCGGTACTATGGGTTTAACGTTTTTATCGTCCTGAATTGAAACCTACATGTAAAATTGTAAATCTAACAGGTAAGTTACTGACATTTATCGGAAACATTAAAACTCGTAGTACACATTATACTTGTCGGGTGCGTTTGTCGACAGGTTAAGTAACTATCATGACCTTTATCAAGATATTGTAGAACCGCAGGGCTATAGAATACAAGGGCTAGACCAGTCCGCCAAGGAAAGCGTTCCCGTCCTTGCCACTGTGATGACGTCACGGTGGTAACACCTGCTCCACTCTCACCGCTTCTCATAAGTATTCTCTACTTCAATAATTTCAATTTCTTAGCAAAGCTGTATCATTTTTATGATGCGCTCTTCTTTAGTTTTAGTATTGACACTACACAAAGCAATAAGTAGACTGTAAACAATTAGTCTAAAGATGTAAGAAGAAGACAGGTTTACAATAAAACTAACTAATTCGTAAGTAATAAACCGATTTACTAATGCTAGCATACTTTTAATTTGATTCTCTGAAACATTTCTGAAAACTAAATACGAAATTGAACAAAATGTGCCACATTATTGAAAATGATTGTATTTATTACAATAAACCACCAAAACTTGAATGTCATACTGCAGTTTAATAAAACATGTGTAATACTTATAAAATAAAACACATACAAGTTATAAATACTTACACATAATGAGTAGCTTATATGCAGATATGCACATGACATAATAATTATTGCTGACATAAAATATTTAAAAAAATTTAACTGCTTTATAAAAATTTTCCTTCCCTAGGCCTTAGGAAATAGATAAGTTGAATTTAAACAATTGAACTATTTAAATTTAAATTAACACTGTGCAATTTAATTTAGTCTAGAAGTTTAACTTAAATTATGTTTTATTTTTTATTTTTGTCATCAATAATTTTATTACTTTAGGTTTAAATTGGATTATAATTATTTGTATATTACATATTTATTTATATCTAATTATTCTGATAATTTTAAGTGCATTTTGTAGTAAAGATTTTTTTAAACATTTTAACTTAAAGCTGCAGAAGAAATTACTTGAGGACCTTGGTAGCTTTTTAAAATAAAGTAATCTCGCTTGCAACTCTTACATTAAATAAATAATATTGTTTAATGTTTATTTTAATTTAAAGCTGATTACTTCAAATTTGTTGTTTTTAAATTTTGAGTTATCAATAATTAGGCCTACAGGTGCAATTTAATTTATTCTAGAAGTTTAACTTAAAATTATGTTTTATTTTTTATTTTTGTCATCAATAATTTTATTACTCTAGGTTTAAATTGGATTATTATTATTTATATATTATATATTTATTTATTTATCTCTCATCGTCCTGAAAATGTTTGTTTTAATGTATTTTGTTAGTAAAAGTGTTTCTTGGAATATTCAAGTAACGCTGCAGACAATATTACTTGATAATCTTAGTAACATTTCATAAAGTAATCTCGTCTGCAACGTAACATTAAATAAATAAATACCTTGCTAACATATAATTTAGGTGATTGTGTGTATCGAATAATTTTTTAAGAAATTCATGGAATTATGTACCTTCTTTAAACACTTAATAATTACTGAACGAAATGATTACTCAATATTCACCAAACTTGATAAACATATAATTTAAGTGATTGTGTGTATTGTATAACTTTTTAAAGAAATTCATGGAATGCCTCTTCGAGAAAATTAGCCTTGAATAAGCGCCAAAAATCGAAAATCTCGCGGAATTAAATGCTTCCTTTAAACACTTGTACTGAACAAAATAATTGCTCAATATTAACCAAACTCGCTAAACATATAACTTAGGTGATTGTGTGTATTGAATAATGTTTTAAAGAAATTCGTGGAATGCCTCTTCCACTTAAGAAAGCCTCTTCTTCTTAAATATGAAAATAAGCCACTTAAGAATTCTCTTCCACTTAAGAAAATAAGCCTTAAATATGCGTCAAAAGGCGAAAATCTCGCGGAATTATAAATAAATACCTTCTTTAAACACTTGTACTGAACAAAATAATTACTTAATATTCACCAAACTTGGTAAACATATTATATAGGTAATTAAGTGCATTGCATAATTTTTTAAAGAATTATCGTCTGCAATGTTATATCAAATAACACGTGAGAGCTAAGGCGAACCGTGCTTACGCGGCGTGTCATGGTACCAGAGTGACGTCACATAGGAGGGGGCGAGAGGAAGGTTGGAACAGTCGGCGAGCGTCAACATCAAAGAAGTGGACCAGCCCTTGTATTCTATAGCCCTGGTAGAACCGGCCCTTAGTCTAGTACTTGAACTAACCAATGACTACATATCAATAAGACGAAAAGTTTCAATGTTAAAAATTCAGCCCAGGGAAGCAAGTATAAAAGTGTGTTTGCGCACTCGGCCGCTAGGAGCGCTGAGCTCGCGTTTTGACGAGTGCAGAAGCAGAGACGGGGAGAGAGAGATCATTAGTTTTCCTCGAAAACTGAGCTGTGCACTGTGTGAGTAAAAAACCACGCTTCATTACACTGCTATTTAATATACTTAGCAGCGATGTAAAATTATGAAACTTTTACGGATTCGTAGGTAAGAACCATACGATTCATATTGCTGTAAACAAAGTTTAATTAAATGACCTGTTACTTATTTCTTTTATCAATATTACAACAATGTTGTTTCATTCTCTTTGATAATGACATGAAGTTTTCACTCTGTTAGATTTTTTTTTGATTTTTTGGTCAGAGACAAAGTGTCTGTTATAAAGTTTTAGATAAAGGTTCAAATTAAAGTGTAGTTTTAATACAATAAAGAACATGTTCCTCAAGGATTTGAAAATAAAAGTACAACAATACTTTAAATGTTATATTTAAAGTTATACACTACTAGAGAGCTCAGCCCCCTGCTCGCTTCGCTCACCAACCCCCGCGGTGAAGCAAATGAAAACAGATTACCACTTGTGAAACAAAGGTGTCAATCATGGGAAGTATAACAATTTATTTTTATTGTAAAGGAGCTGTTGCCCCCCAGTTCACCAATTAATAGACGTAACTATTTAAATTGCGTATGTTATTATTTATTTTATTTCCTATAAAACACCTAAAATTAATATGTGCCAAATTTTCAGATCTCTAGCGGAAAGTATAACAATTACCAATTTTTAATAGGGGTTGTTACTACATTTTCATCCCTTAGCACCACGTATGATATCACATTTTTCTATGCATCTTGTAAGTAATGAATGTACAAATTTTCAGCTCACTAACTTTACGGAAAATATAACAATTAATTTTTATTGTTTTAGGGGTTGTTATCACATTTTCAACCCTTAGGAGCACACGACAAAATGCAATATAGTTTACTTTTTCTATGTATCTTGTAAGAAATAAATGTAAAACATTTCAGCTCTATAGCTTTAAGGAAAGTATAACAATTAATATTTATTGTTTTAGGGGTTGTTTCAACCCTTAAATCAAAATTAATTCTAGCCTATGTTACTCAGGGATAGTGTAGCTTTTTATTAGTAAAACAATTTTTTTTTAATTGGTTCAGTCGTTCGAGAGATTACCCCCTACATACAAACAAACAATAATTTTACGTCTATATTATATATATTTATTATTTATATTTATATTTATTATATTATATTATTTATATTTTGCACTGTTATACATAAGTTGAAATCGAAGTTGAAATACAGTTACAATACAACAAACAAGATGTTCCTCAAGTATTGGAAAATAAAAATACAACAATACTGAAAATTTTGTTTTCTACTGATTATTAATTGTTTAGTTTTTGAAATTTATTGAAGAATAACGGACTTAAGGCAATTTTCGCCAGTTAGTGCACGCCCCTCTTGGAGGCGATGCCCAGGATCGGACGGCAATGCAACAATGTAATAAAATAAATAATATTTTGTTGCAATAATAACTTTAATCAAATGTGTTTCATTTATTTTGACCCAGAAACTGTTTGTTTACACATTTTTATTAAATTTATGCAACTGGTCTGGCAAATTTATTACATTTATTTTAATTGAATTTTATTAAATTTAAACTAGGACTGGAGTCCGTTATTAATTAATATTCCATAATTAATTACTAACGCAAACACAGTTTAAAACACAAAAAACTTAATGTTAAAATGCTTCTAAATGCAATATTATGGATACAATATTGTCTGTTGCTTTTTTAGAACAATAATAAAGTCAACAAAAAGCCGATTCTTACTATATCATCACAAACAATAAGATTGGCAACAAAACTCAAATCAACTGACACCTACAAATTAACTGATTTGATTAATCAAATGGCAGTATATACAGTTTAGTAGTGGTAACTAAAAACAATTCTTAAAAGTACTTACCAATAGCATAAATTTAATAAAAATTTGTATAAACAAACAGCTTTCTGTGTCAAAACAAATGAAACGTATTTTATTAAATTTATTATTGTAATAAAATATTGTTTATTTTGTTGCATCGCCCCCAAGGGGACGTGCATGTTCTGGAAATTAATTGATAGGGAATTCAATTTGCAAAAAAAGTTATTCTTGAAATTTTTTCTAGAAAGCGCTAGTTTTTCGTTATTTCCGTTTGAAAGTTTTAAAGTCAACTATTTTGAAAGCCACTATTTTCACATAGTAATAACTTTTTTCACATGTAGATAATACTAATACAAAGGGTTGATACAAATTTGGTATAATTTCGTTTAGCATTTGTTTAGACATGCATTTTTTATTAAATAAAAACCCCATTTTGTTCACAGTAGGACAACCGAAATTATTTTATACAAATTAACAGTGTTTTGGTGTTTACTTTGGACCCAGGAACAATCCCAGAAAATATGTAACAAGAGTTACGAAACACGCTGCATAATAATCACCCTCTTTTTACCCTTACATACTCTCAATAAAAATTAACTGTCAATACATTAATAAACTTCACAAAGTCATTGAGTCTTTTGTTAATTAATTCCCTACGACTCCAACGAGAATTAATTCTCACAAAACTTTATGTATTCATACATTTGTCTTGCACTGGAAACCTGAAAAATGATAAGTCTGGATTTCTCACAGATGTATTGTTGCAGTTTTTATAGGAACATTTAGATCCTACACTTTTAGAACCTACTGCATTGCAAAATGTAATAACTATTTACTATTTACTTTACAACACTGACATTGTTAACACTATAAACTTTCACCCCACATACTAAAACCATACTTACTAATTTACATTACTTAAAAACATTAGAAAAGAAAACCACCTAATGCATTTAGTACACTGCAATTTACAATGTGGGAAATGAATGGCATTGACGTATAGTATGGGGCTACCAAAGCTTGTCGAGACACAGCCATCAACCATGGTCAACCTGCGCTCATGGTCAAATGGCAGTTAGACCTCTATGTCTCTCCTACTTTTCCATCCTTGCCCCACACTCGGCCGGCAAAAAGCGCCCTGAGAGCTCCTAGCGACTAAGTGCACAAACTCACTTGTATACCTACTTCCCATTGAATTCTTCCCATTTAAACTGTTCGTCTTATTGATATGTAGTCATTGAACTAACTTAGTCTCAGTGGCTTTGCCAGGACTGTCACCGTGTCACCTAATGGCTAGTGCCGTAGTGCGGACAGTCTTTTGTCACCCCACCCCTCTCGCATGCGCATGATAGCACTCCCACCTAATAGTTTACATCTCCCCTGGCTCTCACGCCTCTAAATTTATGGGGAATTTTTGCATTATTTTCTCAATCTAACAAAAATGAAAGCTACATTTCTAAATGTATTTTCTCAGCTACATTGAAAGATTTCTTAAATTTTATACGACATTAACAACATTGATAGGCTCATATGTAGGCCTATTAGGCTTAAAATAAAACTGCACACTTTGAACATCTTTTTTTTAAGTTGAATTGTTGCAAACAACCCGGAAGCAACTAGGAAACTACAAGTTTATATTGTAGTGTAGGTTAGTCCTAAACAAAATTGCTAAAATGTATGTTGTAACTATTAAATGTTGGTGAGCCAAAATATTTTTATGGCAACAGTTGCATTTGTTAGGGTTTGATTTGTGAACAATGTTTTGTGGGTACGGTACTTATTAACGTTTTATAACAAATTAGATTAACTAATAAAATAAATACATTATTATAAAAGAAATTTCAAACCAGATTGGCTACTAAACCAACGTTCGTAGCATGTAGGTATACAATTTCAGTTGCTAAGAAGATATAAAACTAATTGTTTTGCATCTAATTTTGTCAAATTTTCCTGGTACTTAACAATATCATTGACGATCAGTCTTAAAAGGAGAGGTTCTACAAATCTAATGAATATTTCTCCAATTCACGATCTGAAACACCCTACAGTGCAGACAGCCTATATCAGGAACCAGGATACAACTCTCAACTTGAAAACCCCTTACATTCCCAATCTTCAGGATCAAGCAACACATACCAGGATATAGCACACTGTTCTAGATATCCAACGTCTTTCAATCAGCTATCTGAAAGTGCAGGCACAGAGAAGATTCCTTCTCTGTGGTGCAGGCAAAACTTACCAGGAAGTAGGACACTACAAGAAAACTACCGGCCCTAAAGACAATGTATACAAATATTTGTTATGTCTGGGTTGTCTTGTCCATTGTTTTTGAAGTGTTATTAATTTTTACACTGGATTTTGTATTTATTTTCAATAATTGTTAATTCGATAAATTAAATTTTGAATTGTTTAATTCATTTTTTAACTTTATTTTCTATTCATTCTGAACTGTTAATAAATGTAATAAATTAAAATTTGACGTTTCATTAATTTTTGTACTTGATTTTGTATTCATTTTCAACTGTTTATTAAACCAGTAAATTTAAATTAACCTTAAACATGCAAATTGAAGTGAATTATACACAAAATGGTCTACAGCCGGTACAGTACAGTATTGGAAGCCGAAAACGTACCGGTAGTAGGTAATTTTAAAGAATGTATTTAATATTGTTAAAGTATAATTTATAATACTAACTAAATCTTAGTTCTTATAACAACGCTTATGGCAATAATACACATCGTTATTAGAAAGACAACACATTACATAGGCCTAGTTGCCTAGGTTTATGTACCGTTAGTTTTAGCATTGAAACAACACTATAGTATTGTTTCTTCAATGGTTTTAGTCACTTGAGAACGGGAATTGATTTGTATTCCCGAAACGTCGTGTTTGACTATTTAACACACAAATGATGGCAAATGTCCGAAAAAGTAATTATAATAAAATTACTTATCGGTTTGGATAATTTTTGTGTTGTTTGTTTGAGTTAGTTTTTTAAATTCCTTCATTCTATAGCCTATGTTAAACAGAAGGGTACGCTATAAAAAGTCGCGTATCACAATGAGCGTTTAAAAAAAAAGGAAATTTGCAAACTTGGTCAAGAAACGAAAAGTGGGAATAATTTAAAAATTAAACTCGGTTTACGGTTTGGTAGCTTATAAAACAAAAACGAACACTTTTTGAATCAAATAGGCCTACGTCAAGTATTCAGTAAAAGTGCTTAAAATCTTGTTTTAAAAACACTAAATTAGCCTGTACAATGTTTACGTGGAGAGAACCCCGTTCCAACCCCCATACAGAAAAAAAAAAAACAATACTACAAATATAGCTACATACCTCAGTGTCTTTCCTCTGCGGTTAAAGCTCTTCTCCAAGTTGTGTTTCTCTTTTCAATCTTACTTCGTACTTTTTCAAGTACATAGGCCTAGTCAAATGTTGAAGGTGACATCCGACAGTAATTAAAAAACTTTGCCGGATCTGACCGCAACTCAACAATAAATCCACTTACATCCCTTTTTTGATTAACAGGGTGTACCCACATTCTTCTGTTTTTCACATTGCGATCCAGGACAAGTATGTTAACTAGGACAAGTAATACGGTACACTATAATTTTAACCTAACCTAACATCCTCTTTTACCTACACTAAATTAACCAACTATACTTGACATCACATTTATTTATTTTTGTATTTTAGTTCATATTATGAATGATTTTATAGATTTAGTTTTAAATGTTTATCAAATTGTTTGTTTACAGCTGATTAATTCAATACGCCCTGTAACCTATATGTCCAACAAAGAACGGGCGGGTATTGCAGCTGTAAAATCGGAAATATTTTTACTTCTGGGCCATGAAGGCCAACTGTTTGCACTTACTTATGCTGAGGAAGCTATACAACTAAATAACACACAATCTCAATGGTGGTTCTTAGCAGGAATTGCGAAGGGTATGTTTCACTTAATATTTAGAAAGGTTTACATTAGGTGAAGTGAATAAAACCTAGCACTTACTTAAATTCCAAATTTCCTAAGTAAGTGCTTGGTTACGAGTGAATAATCATATCTAGTATTTACTAGGGGTAGAAAGTGCTAGCGTTTTCGGATTGCCTAGAAAGTTCTTGAAAATTGATGTGAATAAAAAAATTTCACTACTCCTTTCTCTAGAATGTTCTAGACGAATTCCAAGTATGGTTAGGGGCGTGCTAGGCTTTGCCTAGTAAGTACTAGCAGTAACAACCAGTGCGTTGTCAGAGACATGGCTGAGTTTATGCCTATTCGTGAGCGTAAAATATATCGTGTTCGTCGTGTAATTGAAAAACGAGAGTGTAAACAACTTCTACGACTCGAAAGTCGTAGTGTAGGTTTCTTAGCGGCTGAGTTTCTCAATGAAAAAGACTCACGTGGTGGTGCTATTTCTAGAAGACAGGAGATGGAAATATTTCTGCGATTTGTTCCCGATCCGGGATTTCAGTCTGGCGCGGCTCAAGACTTGGGTATTCATCGAACTACTGCTAATAAGACTATAAGGTACGTAATGGATCAAATAGTCGAAAATTCTCATAGATGGATTCGGTTTCCATCTACAGCAGTAGAGATTAACGAAGCAAAAATTATGTTGCAAAGAAGATTTACTTTACCGACAGTTGTAGGTGCCCTTGACTGTACCCAGATAGAGATTGTCAAACCAGGACAGCACGGCGATGAATATATCTGTCGTAAAGGTTTATCCAAGCATCGATGTCCAAGCAACCTGCAACGCTTTGGAACAATTTACGAGTATAAGTGCTGAGTGGCCAGGTAGCGTGCACGACAGTAAAGTTTGGAGAAACAGTGGTGTAAGAGAGATGACTCTGGTTATGGCATATCTCCATGGTTAGTAACTCCTTTTAAACCACCAAGAACTCATCGAGAAAGGCAGTACAATCTTATACATTGCAGAGAGAGAGTTATCATAGAAAGATGCTTTGGCCAATTAAAAAGAAGATTTCCCATCCTAGGAAACTGTGTTAGAGTTGCTTTACATAACACTCCTAAAGTGGTAGTAAGTTGTGCAGTGCTGCACATTTTTGCACAACATTGCTAAACACCTGAATGATGAATTTGACTACGAGGATTTGAACATAATTCCAAATGAGCTTGATGACGAGGAACAAGTCATTCGCCATGAGAATCCTGCTACAGCGAGAATGGGTAGAGAAAAACGTGAACAGATGATGCAATTCTTAGATATTCAGTAAACAACTACCATAGCTATAAAGTTTCAATATTGTTTTATGTGACATGTTCTTAGGTGATAGTTAAAAAACAATTTGTGAAAATAAAAACAGAACCTGTAGTCAAATTAATTAATTTTTCTTATGAGGACCATCATGTAACAGTTGTTGTACTCTTACTTTAATTGTATGCAATGCTATAATTTGTACTGGTTTAATAAAATGTAGAATAAATTACTCTAAAAAAAAAAAAAAAAAACCAAAACTACACTAAGAAAGCTGCGCGTACACTCAGCACTGTTTAAATTAAAAAATTTTAAGGGTATTTAGGGTAGTTTATTTTACAAATGTTGATACAATGTTATTATGCAATCATTAGTAAGGAAACTATACATTGACAACACTCAGCACTGTTTAAATTTTATTTAGCACTTGCTAACCACTTAATAGGCCCTAGTATTTACTAGCGCTTAGCACTTTCTAAGATTTCCGGATTTCTCCTAGTTTTTTCTCCGTTTCTTTATTCACACCGTATTTAGAAACTACTAACTAGGCTTAGCATATTCTAGGTAGCAAGTACTAGGTTTTATTCACTTCAAGCACCCATTGCATCAGTTGATATATTATGGTAACGTACCGGTATGTAATATTGTACAACAATTAAATGATAAAATATTCTTATAATACAAAGAGGGAAAACATAATAGGCTACTAAATAAATGTTTATTTTAGCAATAGGATTCCGTTTTTGCAGCTATTTTCTCTCTACCTCTGATAGGTCATGGTTTTAAATATCCTACCTCAAAAACCTAGCAGAAACCTTTGATTCTAACGGAAACCTTTAAAAACTGGAAAGGATGGAAGTTATGATTTTTGGGCTCAAATTAGTTAACAAAGAGGAAAAATATATTACTAGTTTAATTTAACAGTTTTCTTTGGTTTCTGCTATTTTCACTTTAGCTATATATTAGGTTGGTGGGTTTTAATAGGCTACCAAGTTATACCTTAATCAGTTCAGAAGATCCTGAGATATCGGCAATAAAAGAATTCCTTGGTAACGTCATAAGTAATCTATTACTGTGGAATCTGTTTCTGCAATGTTCTGCTTTGGCCGCAGGAATCGCAGGATGGCCAAGGGCGCAGTTAAAAACAGTGCCAGGGAATAGCAACTCCACAGAGTAAACGACTGATCAAGGGACCAAACACTAATAAACCGACCACATCTCAAAAGAGCTGTAGGACTCATTACTGGACATGGTCATTTCAGGAAACACGTAGCAGTGGGAATCCTTGAAGGCGACCTATGCTGTCGGCTTTGTGATAAGGCGGAAGATACAACTGACAGATTATAGCTCATGTATCACTGAGGATGACGACTTTGTCGTTGAAACCCGTTTGATAATTAAACGTATATGAGTGAGAATAGTGATATTTTTATTTTTTTTAATACTATGTTCATAATCTGTTTTCTGTGAAAAATGTTTTTTTTGTAGTTTTATAAAACTTGGAATTTAATTACCGTACACTAACGTAAGCAAGTGAGTATTTCTAGTTCTATTTAAAATAGTTGGGTTTGTGGTGGTCGTTTTTTCCTAATTCTCAGTTACCAATTTTAATTTAAAAAAATCCCTGTTTCAACGACAATCAGGTATTAAAAGAGATCCAAATCAAACAAAAAAGTGTTCTGTCACTAAAGTAAAAATTAGTACAATGTGAGCCCTGAATATCTATCAGCAAGTGATGTGTTTCCCCTTATTGACACTAGGTTAGTGTCTTAAAGACTTGATGGGAAAATTTTGAAACTATATATCAATCTGGGGATTTTTGTTTGACCTTACTCGATTACCGAAAAGCACTTAGGGAACAATGTATAAATTTAAAAGAACATCTTACTGTGAAAGGTTTATCA